>VDFB02324038.1:0-88681 GCA_007258455.2 Sequoia sempervirens | reverse complement strand
CATCTTTCACCTCCTAGTTCGCCATGTTCACCACATCCGCATCCTATTGATATAGACTTAGAGCCAAAGACACCAGTTCGAGGAGCATCAGAGACGGCTGATCCACCGCAGGTTCATACATCAACAACAGTCTCTCCTCGAGCTGATAATATTGCTCATCCATGTTGGCTTAAGAGATCTTTGGGAAGACAGAGGTGAGAGACTTCATATCACCTTGATTTGTCAGAGTTTGGCGATCCTTATCAAGGGAGGTCGAACAAGAAAATCAAGAAGTAGATGCACATTGAGAGGACTCTGGAATTAGAGATCGTCATAAAGGGTGCTACGCCACCAGAGGGTAAGAGCCTGGACGAGGTTGAGGTTGGTGATTTCATTTTCGTCAAAGCGAATCTTGGCAGGACTACTCGAGAGACAGACGTGAGCCTTCTCAAGATTGTCACAAATAATCTTGAAGAGCGCATCATGAAGGACGGAGAAGATAAAGTGCTTCTTAAGGCTTAAATTGGGCAACTTCGACAATATATCTCTAATCTTGTTCATGGAAATCCAAGTAGAGCACCTGTTCTTCCACAAAGCACACTTGCAGAACAACAGAAGTTGGATAAGTTAGTCAATCATGGTAAACTTCTGGACAACTAGGTTGAAAACATCATTGTTACAGGTCGGCATCTTCTCGCAGAGCTATATCCGTTGAGGAGTGATGTGCATGGACTTCATCAGGGGATCCAGCAGCTCGAGATTGCAGTAGCAGAAGGCATGGTGAAGGATCGTGTTCTCATATCCCAATTAGCAGTTGCATATGATACTTTGGAGATAGAGGAAGAGAAAAAGATCTTCGATTCGAGAGAGCAACACCTTTTCAGAATGGAGACATGCAAGAGGATCTCTGCTAGGTTGAATACAATCAAGGAGAGCATTACTAGAGCTCTCAAACTCATCAGCAGCTTTGTCACTTAGATCCCGTGCCATTATCATCTTGAGGATGGCACGTATGTTGAACTTGATGTAGTACAAGTTGAGTTTGAGAGGCCGGTTCGTGATAATCTTGAGGGAGATCTTGTGGCAGCCAAGTTGGATCACATCTCAGTGATGACAACTAGTTTTAGAAAGGCAATTGAAGAGGTTAGAGCATGCATGGGAGCGATCAAGGATGGTGACAGAGAGTTGAGTAGGCAGATTATCATCGTGGACAGTGTCAAAGTCCCAAAGGATAAGGTAATCGATCAATTCCTAGATGAGATGTCAGACCGTGATGATCTGGAGTAATCCGCTAGTTGGAACCTGTAGTTATTTTCGAGGATAGAGTCAAGAACAGCAGTTAACTCGACATCCAGTCTTGAGTTCTTATTGTTGATTCCATGCACGCACATCTCTTCCTTGGAATTATCTTCGCAGGGGTTTAGGCTTTCAATTATGAGTAGTTAACTGATGTTAGTTATCAGTTACTTTTATTTCAATAAGGACGTGCATGCTTACACTTGTCCAGTTCAATTGAGTCATGTTTCGGTTAACTAATAGTAGCTTTCTATTCAACTATATAGTTTGCTTTATTTAGGGTTTAGCAATAAAACCTTGCATGCTTGCAAGGTTGTAGTTGACTCAAGGTGATTTTAGGGTTCCCTACACCTTTGATGTTTATAAATAAGAGCTTTTGCTCATTTGTAATTAAATTTTGCACGAGATAGTAATATATGCTATGCCTACCTTGCCTATAATATTGTTGTTCTGTATTTGTTTACGAACTTTTACTATGATGATGAATTGTTGTGCTACCTTGCCTTCATATTATTGTTATAGTATTTGTTTATCTTAGTTAAATATAGTGGCTAGTTGATCGTTTATTGTATGCGTGTTTCACCTATGCAATTTGCTGTCCTAGTTGGCTATTCTCTGCTTTGTTTCTAGTAAGCCTAATCAGATGAGGAAATTGCCGACCCACCTTGCGCTCGTGTTGCAAATCTATAACCAAAGCTTATCGTTTGATGTGTGTGCCAATAAACCTATTTAGTCAAGCAAATTGTTGTGCCACCTTGCCTTCATGTTGTAAAGTTGTACTCAGTTTATCGTATATTTGTTTCTAATAAACTTCTTCCCAGCTAAGCAAATAGTTGTGCCACCTTGCCTTCACGTTGTGAATCTGTACCTGAAGTTATCGTATAAGAACATTCCTGCTCTGTTTCCTCATGCTCTGTTTTCTTGAGGAGATTAGATAGATTAAAGCTTTAGTTTAGTTGTAGTTAGAGATCTGCGAAACCAGAAAATCTTTAGCTGCAACGTTCATCGTTTTTTTTAACATTGTGCCTCTTCCAGCTGAGACAAAAAGATAGGAGTTAAATTACTTTACTTTTTTCATGCATTTCAGCATATGAGGGAGCTTCCCCTCCTAATTTGAAGAGCACTCATTACGTAGTGTGCATAGCTATTTGTACCAACTCGCACTCCAGAGGTGGTAATTGTTATGCCAACAATGCAAAAGCTTGAATCTTTGATTCAGCCTAATCTGGAGACGAAAAAGCTTCAGCAGATTGGGACAGAGTTGGACGAAAACCTAGCTCTTTCAAAGTGTGGATTCACTACAGAGTTCACAACAGGGATTAACTGTTCAGTTTTGGTGCTTCAATAATATTTTGCTGAGAGCAATCTCAGGTTTATGCGACATATCAAGTGCTATCTTAATATTTGATATTTTGATAATTTGGATCAATGGCTATTTTCCTATTCAGAGGATTGTAATGTATCCTTCTCGAGCATGATCTTTTCAATTGACCGTTGGCCTATTTCGGAGACCCGTAGGCTACTTGGAGGTTGGAATTAGGGTTTCATGTTTTGGGGGTTGTTGTTGCTCGTGAACTGGTGATTGATTTGCGGATTCTTTCTAGGTTTTCAGAGAGCTTCGCAGTGGTGTGTTTTTTTTGGCATTCCGAGCACCTTCAGGAATTTACTATTTTTAGTAAATTCTATTTCTGGCAATGGTCCTGTCGTTCTCGGCACAGTTGGATTTCCTCTTCAGTTGATTTAGTTGGGTTGTTCAATTTTGGCCTTGGCATGCATTTTGGAGAGATAAGTCCATTTTATTTAATTAATGTTATATTTTAATGTTACGATATCCCCTTGGCCCAGTCTTATCACTTGATGTTGTTTTAAAAGTGGGTCTTCAAGGGTGGGCGCCTCATGGAGGTGATTTTATATTTTATTAAAGTCAAAAATGAAGCTTGAATTTGGACGCCTACTTCTTGAAAAGGTGAATTAAAAATAAAGGTCAAAAAGTGAAAGCTTGAAAAGGGACGCCATCTCTTGGAGGGAAAAGGATTTATTTTAAATTTGAAATTTAGGGTTTCTAGAAGCTTCTGGAGGGTCTTCTCAAAATTATAAAAGGAAGCCTTGGGTCCTGTTGTGACCTTTTCACACATCGCCCCATTCAAGATGGGGACCCCCTTATTTTTGCTCCGTTCCGGTCTTTTGGCTTGGGTTCTCTCTCTCTCTCTCTCTCTGTCTCTTTTTTTGGTGTCCGTCTCTCCGGGGGTTGTGTCGTCATTGAGCTTAAACGTGAAAATATTGGCCAAGTCTAAAATTAGGGTTTCATCTTTTCTGGTCAATTCAAGGTCAGATAAAGTGAGAAAATTGAAAATTGAACTTAACAATGTTGTCAGCAGGCATCCAGCGGGCTTCCAGCCAGTTTTCATCAAATTCTGAGGTACTTACTATTTTTAGTAAGTGTGAAATTCAGGGCAATTTGTCAGCATTTTTGAGATTCCGATCATCACGACATTCAAATTATATCGGGCCCTTGCATGCAATTTGAGCTGAAACAAACAACTTACTATTTTTAGCGGTCCGGCTTCCGGCACGAATTTCAGGGTTCAGATGCAAATTTTTTCTTTGCATGTCTGGATATTCCTTCTGGGTTTTTCGAGACCTTCGCAACGATATAACATGCAAGACGAGGTGACCACTTTCAGGATTCAGCCTTCCGAGGCTATTTTTAGTGTTTGCATGTAGAGCTTTTCTTTGCATGTGGTGGATTCGATGGGTTTTAGAGAGCTTGATGGTTAGCGACATACAAAGCGAGTCCACTGTTAAGGAACTTGCTATTTTTTAGCGGTATGTCGGCGGTAGCCACCAATGGGATTCAGTTCCCGCGAGGCGGTCGCAATGCCACAGCTTGAACAAGCGGAATCTTTTGTCACATCACGATTACAAGTTAGAGGGTTTCCGACTTGAACCTAAAATAGAGCATCAAATTCAAAATCTTGAAAACCGATGTAAACCACTACTTGATCAGCATTCACCGAACTATCTAGCGATGAAATTCCAGGTCAAGCGGACACTTACTATTTATAGTAAGTCAAATTGGAAACTGGCTAAAAATAGTAAATCAAGCGCATGCGTCGGTGTCAGCCAGCAGGTCACGTGGTGAGGAGCGCCTCATCAAAATTTCAAGTCGATCCGAGCAATGAAGCTATCAGAAATAAGAGCTTACTATTTATAGTAAGCCACCTTCAGAAACAGGCTAAAAATAGCAGGGTGATCAAAAGTGGCAGTGCCGACAAGTTGATAAAGTCAGGAGGATGCTACGTTTGAAATTTCAAGCCATTCCGAGCTTCAGAGGCGCAAATTCAGAGAACTTACTATAAATAGCAGGGCACGTAAGCTGGCGAGGATGATAAAATTTTGTCTAAGTCTGGAGTCTCGTCCAGCAGACATAGGGAAATGCGCCCATCTCAACTAGAGGCGTAGAAAATTTTTCAAAATACAAGTTCATCCTGCAAGCAAGGCAAAATGCGCCCAAGATGAAGGAAAGTCAACAAGGTCAAACATTTTCATCCTTCCCCCTAGGCAAAATGCGCCCAAACTGGGCCATGTCAAGACAAAATTTTAGAAGGCGAAGGGTCACCCAAAGGCGTTGGAGATTTCATCCTTCACAAGTATGGAAATGCGCCCAAAGCAAGGAGATGGTCAACAAAAGTCAAAGTTTTTGTCCATCACATGCAAAATGCGCCCAACTTGCAAGCTCGTCCTCCTCACCCTCCTAAATGCGCCCATGTTTGGAAGGTAAAAGGTGAATGAAAGTGGTAAGGTAAAAATGTTATCTAGGCGTGGTAAACTCGGGGTAAAAGGCTAGGCGTTATCCTCCTCCATAGGCAAAATGCGCCCAAGGTGGTGGGCCTTAGATAATTTTGCTAGGCGTGATTTCTCCAAGAGTGTTGGATGCCTAAGGTGATGTGTAGTGGAAAATATTTCAAGGTGTTGAGAGTTAAAGTGAAGTGTGCGCCTAGGAAGGGAGTTATAAGGAGTTGGAATATGTTAGAATATATTTCATGGCGTTGAAAATAAAATGCTAAGTGAAGTATGCGCCAATGTTTGAAGGGAGTTATAAGGTGATTTTAAAATACCTTGAAGGCGTTGGAATGTTTGAGATTGGTGAAAATAAAATGAAGTGTGCTAGGCGCCTCAAGGGGAGACAAAATATTTTCTAAGTGTTGAAAATTCTCTAAGGCGTTGGGCTTTTGAATGAATATTTTCCAAGTGTGGAGTGAAGGTAAAATGTGCAAGGCGTGCCGGGAATGTAAACTTTCTTCCATATGAAGTTGATTAAAAATTCCTCTCCACTGGCAATCAAAATTTTTCTAAGGCAAGTTTTCAAAAGTGCAAGAGGATTTTAAAATATTTTCTAAGGCAAATTTATTTTCCTTGGAAAATACGCCTGGAGCTTCAAGTTGATGAAAATTCTCAGAGCACGAGCAACTTTTCTCAGTGATGGAGTCAGAGACAAGGATAATTCAAGTTCTTCAAATTTTTCAGGAAGTCTGGGCAACACAGAGTAATCACAAGCGAAGAACGAATTTAAATGATGGAAATAATATTTTTCTAAGGTTCAAAATTCGAAAAATTAAATGAACCCGTTCGTTGGGTACCCATGAATTCGAGACATTAGAACAAAATTTAGTGCTGGGCGTTTGCGATGGTAGATAAGTTTCCAAGTGCTTGGCTTGTGACACTCTTCGGTGAAAATTTGACCGATTAACCGAATGGCGAATTTCCTAAGGGAAGAATTTTAAATTTTCTAAAGGCAAATTTGAATAAAATGTGTTTTCAAAGTGGTACTATTTGGCTTGATGAATCTGAGGGGAGTTGCCTAGATAATTGTGATTAAATTCTTCGAAGATGAATTTTCCAGAGCAGATGATGAAGTTAAAAAATTCGAATTCAAATGACAGAGCTCCGGCTGGTGAGTTAAAAGAAGATGAATTAAATCAAATTTTCGAAAGCAAAATCCAGAACGCCAGTCAAAGTCAAGTTTCTAGAAGAATAATATTCCCGACGACTGGAGACAAGTGTCAGAAACACCAGGGAGGGAAAATTCGAATTCTTGAAGTGGAGTAGTGGAGTTTAATGGCACTGGCTAAAATTAACGTCTTCTAGAATTTGAATTTTAGCTATAAAATGAGCAAGTTTTTCACTCACTTTCACAGCTGAGAAAGGCGAATTTGCTAAGTCTAAGTGTTTGCTGCAATTGAAGTTGCTTGAAAGAGGTACGCCATTGTCAAAGTACAGAAGTGTTTGCTGCAATTGAAGTTGCTTGAAAGAGGTACGCCATTGCTGAAAGCTTGAGAAGTATGGCCTTGCTAGTGTTGAAGTTTGAAATCTGATTTGCTTAGTTGAAGTTGCTGGTTAAGAGACGCCTTGTATTGAGTTGAAATATTGAGAACTTTAAAAGTACGGACTTGCAAGTGTGAGATTGCTGATTGCTGATACAAAGTAGTTGAAGCTCAATTTGTTGATTGCTGATTGAGAAGTGAAGTCATCAAAGTTCGCTTAGAAATCTGTTCTAAGTGTCGGAATTCGAATTTATTCGAGAGAAGAAGCTGAGGTTTGCAAACACAAGAATTATTGCAGCTTCTAGAATTCGACTGCAGCCCCTATCATGTCTTATTTTATTTAATTTAATTGCTGATGAATGATTGTTATATTGCAGATGGCTGAAGCAAGGACAACCAGAAAGGACAATGGTGCCTCAAGACAGGCTACGATCAAGAGGCTCAGCAAAACATTCATGCCAGAGTCGAAGTTTATTTCAAAGCTGGGCAAGTTGACAGACACCAATTTGGGCTCCGTCAACTTGGAGGCCTTCAAGAACAGGTTGTTTGGAATTGGAAGTCATCGGGCTTCGGTCACTTCGCACAACATCGTCCGAAGTGGACTATATGCAGTTGCTGGTTTTCCGCCAGCTATTCAGTGCTCAGAGCTTATAATGGAGTGCGCCAACTGCTACGAGAAAGAACACCGGTCGATCACGTCACCAGATGGCCAAGTGCTTGCCAACCTCACTTCGGCAGCCATTGGTGAAGCTTTCGGGATCCCGGTGCATAGAAACATGATTTACAAGTCCAGGGAGCGAGCGGAGCGGATGTATGCTTCAGCTTTCGAGAGATGCATGGATACAATTAACACTCACTGGATGAGCACTCCAAAGCCATCTCGTGCGAAGTTGCCGAAGCAGATCATAGCAGAGGACCTGAAACAGGAGTACTGTGATCTCATCATGATGCTGAGCAAGGTAGGTGGTTGCCCTCAGTCTTATATTTTTGAGCCGTGGATGTTTTATTACATCAACCTGGTGTTGGAAGGCAAGGATTATGTCAATTGGGCTGAGATGATCAGCGATAACATACATGAGCAACTCCTGAGCCTAAGGAGGACTAAAACGTTCTACATGAGCTCCTATCTTGTTTACATGTTGGCACGAATGACGAGGTACAGAGGGATTTCTTACAAGGAACCCGTCGGTTGTGGCTCCCATCAATTCAAGATTCATGAGGCGTGTACACAGTTGCACCTGTCGAGCACAACCCACTACAAACGTGTCAACGATTCATTCACCATGTACATCACGAGCCTGCTTCAGGAGAGGTTGCATCACAGAATCTCTAGGGATGCCCAGGAGCTGATTGAGAGGTATGGGTGCTGGTTTATACAATTTCCGAGATTTTCATATATTAGGCTGCAAGGATTTTCTTCATACCCTTATAGGTTGCCTAAGTACCCAACCGATAAGATAATAATGCTAGAGGTATCCAGACAATTGCTTGCCTTTGACAAAATCCAGAAGAAAAAGAAGAAAGGGGGGATAGAGTTTCCGATTGTGATGGGCAACTCGGATGAGGTGTGTCCTTCGATACAGGCAGCTAGGGAAGCTGAGAGTGAACTTCAATTTTATCACTTCTCATATCATACAAGCCGACAGCACTATGACCCACACCATAACATCAATTGGGTTCTGTCGGAGGAGTTTAAACATAAGGCCACCATTGAGGATTATTGGGCTGATGCAGTTGATGAGATTGAAGTGAGAAAGAGAATGTTTTCTAGGTTCTTGGAATTACTCGTCGGTGTGAGGTGGTTCGATTCGGGACGGTCGTAGGATATGGATTGTAGTTCACCCGGATTATCGCGTGATTGAGGAATACCACTTCCGCCTATAGATTGGTCAGAGCCCGAGGTTGCTGATCTTGATACTCTTTCCATCCCAGTTATGACATTCACCAGGGCATGGGTTGACAGGAGAGTTAACAGATTGAAGAGTAGGTCAATTGCCTTGACTTACACAACTTACGATGGGAGATCCGCAGGGGCCATACCGAGGAAGGAAGAAGCTTGATTACGAGGTCGAGTCGGAAAAGAAGTGGATTAAGCCGAGCCTCCGCAGTCCACCGGTAAAGCGTTACCTTTGGAGACAGTTCTCAAGCATCGGGAAGTGTCTTTATTTGCTGATCGAGGGTTGCGATGAATCGGTGCAGTCTGAGGATGATATTCGTACTCCGCGAGGTCGATTGGCGAGTGCTGATAGGATGGATGAAGCTTGATGATGAGGGGACTATTACTGACCCTCAGTTTCAGCAGGAGTTAGAGGCGGCCATGAACGATGGCGATGATGATGATATAGTGTCGGGTGACACTCAGCCACTCGAGGACAATGAGCCTCGCCAGAATGAGGAAGAAGTGGAACAGGTAAGAGAAGTCGAGGCACAGGAGCAGCAGCCTTTCGATATACTATATGAGGTGCCTGATTGGCTTAGAGACAGAATGCGAAGAAGCCCGAGTGAGGAGGTTGATCCAGCAGTTGAGATGGAAGAGTTTTTGAACCGGATCAGTGCTCCTCCACCAAAGAAGAAGGCAAGAGAGTTTTCGAAGATCTCCACTGATGAGGATGGCTCTCGTACTCTTCACGTTGCTGTCCCACGAGTCGAGTGTGACCGGAACGAAGCAGCTCCTGAAAACTATGTGGTCACCACCCTTGACTTGGGACGCCCTACTGGTGCTCAGATTGTTGAGGAGTGTGATAACTCCTTCCTTGCCCTTAAGGATAGATTGTTCAAAAAAGAAGGAAAATATAAGAAGTTGAAACGAGAACACAAGGCGTTAGTTGGATATGTTCAGCAGTTGTCTCGTTCTCGAGGGCAGGATGTACCAGTGATAGAGCCTCCAACAGATATTCCTAGAGAGTCGATCAGCGGCTTGGTAGAATTGGGGAGGATGGCACAAGAGGCAGACAAATGGGTCACAGGGGTTCGTACGGAGACAGAGAAATTCATGGAGGACCTATCCTTTGCTTTTCAGCAGGCCTCTTCTATTTTGACACGGATGGACGCGGTGGATCA
Organism: Sequoia sempervirens; assembly: GCA_007258455.2. Lineage (NCBI taxonomy): Eukaryota > Viridiplantae > Streptophyta > Pinopsida > Cupressales > Cupressaceae > Sequoia > Sequoia sempervirens. Next base: position 79,022 of record VDFB02324038.1, on the reverse strand, counting down.
TGCTTGGGGCGATGCCTCTATCTATCAGAGGAAGGTGATCCAGCGTCTTGAGGCGTTGAGGCATGTGCTATTGCGTTGTTGATTGGCTGAGGTGTCATTCAGCGAATGACCGGGATACGATTTCTATGGGTATTCTTTTTCATTATCATTGTATGCGGGCTTCTTCGATGCAAAGACAGCAAGTATTCAGCCAGGTACAATGGGAAGGCTATGGCCATCATAGATGGAGTTCTAACACCCTTCGAGGCCATATTTTGCTAGGCGTCAATCCGCATGAAATAAGTTTGATAATTTGAGGGGCTTTGTCGGGTTCCCTTCTTCGCGATGTTAAGACCTTTGGTAATGTGATGATTCTTGGTAACATCAAGCACATTCTCCACTTTGATCCAAAACACGCAGGACTCCTTAGCTGCTTGGAGAAAATCTTGTACAAGGCACGAGCATTCAGTCACGGTATTAGAGTTTCAGTTGGATTGTGTTCCGCCTATTTCAGTTCATGAGGTTGAGGCCGTACTCGGCAGATTTGTTGAGTTGGCACCGTGAGAGAAGGCTACCGGGACACTCACCGATCTAGATCTTCTAGAAGACCGAGGCATGGAGCATTTATTGCATTTGCTATTTTGGGAGTGAGTGGGAATCTTTGATTCATTTAATATACCACTCCCTTATTCTGGCAGTTTTTAGGGTTAGGGCCGAGGTGGCACGATTCTGGCCACTCTATTGATTGTAACCCTAGCCGTCCTTTGGGACTTGGCTAGCTATAAAAGGGGGAGTCCCCCTCATTTGTAATTCATTAGGAGTCAGAACCAGAGTAGACATTGAGAGAGCATTAGCTTTAGAGCTAGATAGTGTAACATTGTAGAGCATTTTTGCATCATTTGGAGAAGAGAAAGTTTTCCCTTTGAGAACTTTTGAAGAGATTGTTGTGTAACACATTTTATGATAATAGATCTTTTCATTGATGATGAAATTCGTCTTGTCATGAAATGCTAGCAAGGTTTCTTCTTCCTTTCGTATCCAAGTAGCTTAATTCATGCAAGTAGCTTACTTTGGTGTGTGTTGTTTTATTGAGATAGCTTCGCTTTATTCCATACCACTAGCGGCTTGTTGATGATAAGTCTGCCTTGTGTGGTCAACTGGACATTATCTTGTGTCTAACTTCGGTCGTGGTTTACATACTTATATGCGTTGTTCTGATGGTGTACGTATGTTAAACTATAACTTGAACACCTTTCACTATCCCCTTTGAAGATTGCACCGATTTTACTGAGGCTGTCCGACGGAGGCTAGGTGAAATCTGGTTGAAGTCTATCAAAATGAAGCTCCACATACCCTGCATTTAGAATAGAATATAAATTTCTTAGGCCCTTTCCCTTTTACTTTCCGTATATTTCTTATTAGTCTTAGGAAAGGATGCACATTGCCAAATCATACACGTAAGAATTCCCCTTCAATATCATACATTAACTGCTGACTGCAAGAAATCTGGACAATTGCGTAAGTCCCCTCGTACGAACACAGCAATACACATCAACCAAACTGGGTCTATTCGCACTAAAGGAACCTTGGAGTTGAACATGCGAACTTTCTCGCAATCTTAGCGCATGGAATACTTTGATCAAGAGAGGACGGAGTAGCCCCAAACTATTTTGTTCTTCGGCTGTTTGGTATGGTCACAAAAACCGCATCAACAGGTCTCCACTCCTAGAACCCCTCTAGTGGCTAGGATCTCTTGTCATGTAAGAAACTTGATTACAATGAGGGGGCGATGAGGAATTGGGAACTAACTCTTGAGTCTGTTGACTTAGATGTTATTGTTGCACAAATTGCCAAAAAATATCTTTAGATGAGGCAACTTGTACATGGCTAGTGAGAGTGGTATTGTAACTCATTGTGGTTCAAGTGGAATTGAACCAAATATTGACTTTGATGCTCTTGATGAAGAGCAAAAGGAAGATTATTAAATATTGATTGTAATTATCATTGCGTATTGACATTTGACAAATCACTGAATTATGAATTTATGAGTGTTTTCATTTTTGCAAATAATGAGGTATTTAAATATTTTTTTATTGGCAATTAATAAATTAGGAGTATCACTATTTTATATTATATAATTTTAAATTTTTTAATACACACATATATATATCCCATACCTATACCCAAGGGAAATTTTTTTTCTGTACTGCCATACCGGGTATTGATACTCATACCCACACCTGTACCGAGACTAGTAACTTAGATTACAGCTGATTTAGGAGCATGTGGGCCCACAAGCAATCCTGTGTCAGTAAAAAACAGTAGTAGGTTATGTTTTTAGTTTTTCTTGAGTTCCGGGTGGTGTTGTCCTGTGAATTTCTTACTAACTTGCTTTCTTGGGTGTTTGCTATAGGAAGATTGTTGGTTTCAAATTGATTTTAGAATTATAGTTGTGTTATAGGCCTAAATCAAGTTACTACAGGATAGCTTTTTGTGTGTAACGACCTAACCCGTACGTACAAAAATTTTAAATTTAACAACAATAAGTAATGATAATGCCATTTCAATAAAAAAATTCTTTTCAGTTTCAAAACATGATATAACATATTTCAACTTTAAAACTATTTCTTGTCAAAAGAAATCAACAAAGGAATAAAGCACAAGATACATACATAGCTCGTAAGCTTTTGCACAAATAGTAGTAAGAAGGTCCAGGAGTCCGTCCTTTCAAATCTTGGTACATCGGCTGCTTGCTGTGGAGGAGAAACATCACTCGGGCGCTTTTCCGCCAACCACGGACTTATAATGCGGTCCCGCACACACCTATCATTCGATAGATGGCCCTCCCTTCGAATGAAGAGATTGGTAGGGTATCCATTAATGATTACCAATTGAGCATAATGCTGTGTCCTACACAACTAGAACCTTGCTATTTCACAATCTTGAATTAGTATAAGGATCACAATGAATTGACAGTGTAGTTTCAACTAACTCACATCTATATGGAAGTCGTACATTTCACTACTTTGGCCAAAGTATTCTTATTCAGTACTTCGAATGAAGGTCATCTATCATAAACACTACTCAGGGCCGATTTGCCTTAAGGCTTCCTTACACTACGCGTAGGTTTTTCCCTTCAATGGGTGAATCCGTCACCCTAGACATCCTACAATCATAGTAACCTACTAGAAATGAAACAACATAACAAGTAATCACAAAATCCCCTCCTATTCGGGAAATCTTTATCCTAGGAGTACTCAAGCTTATCCAAGTTAACCTAATAACTTAAGTTGAAAAGACCTTACTTGACCACTGTCTTCATTTTGTTCCTAGTAAATAATAACTGATACCTACATATTCTCCTTATATGGAGATCATTCAAGTAATGCATTTCACACAATATGCAACCTTTAACCTTTATCCATTTTACTTACTAAGTACAGTTAGGTAAGCAATTCATATAATAACATCTTTCACACATAAAACAGCTAATGAATTACTTTCTACCTATGCACAAATAGTAACACAAAGATTGTAACCTTCTAGCATTCATGATAGAATGAATAACAAAAGAATAACTCATGCCTAATTTACCGTCCCTTTAGAAGATGACGTCTTAGCACTTCCAAATCTTCTGGTTGTCTGGCAATTCCTTCTCTAGTTGCAAACTTTCCTTTTCAGATTTACTCTCAATTGCCACTTCTCTCTCAGAATATAATCACTTAGAAATTGATACTCTCAATTTTTAGAAATAAAGATTGCTCTTAGTAATATGAATGAACTCAAAAATGTAAATGCTCTTAGTGAAAGCAATGCTCTCAGGAATGCAAATGCAATATGAATGGTAAAACCCTCTCAGAAAATAGAAGAAAATCAGATTATCAGAAGTGATGATGAAGAATGAACAAGGCGGCTATATATAGAGCCCCTTGTCCAACAATTTTCCAGATTACTTGGCATGTAAACTGCCAGAACTGATGTTTGAACAATTCCATTGTGAAATGTGGCAAATTTCTGAGGTGAATCGACCTCCTTCTTTGACAGCAAACAATGAATAATTCAAACTTTTGCATATGGTGTGAATTTATGAGTTGACACCTCCAGGTGTGTCTCCTCTGATTTAGTGCAATTTACAGCAATCTTGTTTAATGATTCAACTTTGAAGAATAGGTCAAGGTTTCTTGTTTGCCATTGTGCCAAAATTCGTGGCACAAAGGGCACATTTCAGCCTGCGTTTTTATCCATGGAGAGTTTAGAAAATGACGTGTGCTTTAGTCCCGTGCGCAACATTCTTTCTCAGCACAACTTTCACATTTTATTTCCTTCTAATGTTTCAATATAGTTTTCAATGAAATATTTCCCTCTTTCAAAGTTTGGCGTGATTTATCTCATAAGTTCAATTTAAATAAAGTGATTGATATTTCCTCATTTGATTTAATTCGATTCCCATAGTTAAAATTTCGATATCTCATGAATTGATTTATTCATTGACTTTAATAGTTTGAAAGTAAAGTCTTCATTTAACTATGAGATATATTGATTCCTTATTTATTTCAAATCAAATTATATATATATATATATATATATAATTATAAACTTATATATTTTGTTGTACCCAAATCAAATTTTTTTGCTTCATTAAGGCATTTTGCATTTTAAAGTCTAAACCTTGCTAAAATGTTGTAAAATACCGTTTTGGGCAATGTCAAGTATGGAGTTTTTGTCAATAATTTGTCATTCAAAGTCAGTTATATTGGTCAAACCTGAAGCAGAGACTCAAAATGAAGATTTTCACGATGGAGGAGCATCTCACGACGGCATTTCATATTGCAGACGGTCATTTCAATGATCGAGACAGAGTTTTCAGTGATCAAATCATGGAGATTTTTCAGAGGAAAAGCCCTGTGCGCAAGTATAGCTCGTAATGCTTGAGGTCAAGATCTGGTTCAGTGCTCAAGCATCCACCAATCTCTTCAATCAGTTCGCTATCCGTCGAAGCTATCCAAATGAGGCTGCCCGGTGACTCACAGCTCCGCTTATTCACTTACGTAAGGTAAAATCCCTAAATTTTTAGGAGATGGAAATTTTGCTCTTTTCAGCAGCGTTTAGCCTCGAGGGCGCCCATTTCTGCTACAGGTAAAACTGCCATTTAACAGTCGGTCAGCCAATTTGTTGCCGCCTAGTCTCGCTTTTTATCCAACGAGATATCGCCAAATTATCCGACTCAGAGTTCAGCGGCAAATACCCAAAGATCACTTTTAAAATGGAGTTTTCACGCTTCGAAGCCCGCTATGCCCAGCAAGTACAAGCTGTGGCTGGCCTAAGGGACCCCTCGTGATGCCAGAATTTGCAGACAGAGTCTTCGCACGACATCGAAGAGTATACTAGCCTGAAGCACAACGACCATTCAACTTCGTCGACCATGTTCCCTGTGGTCGGCGAGATTCTACTAAAGACTTAATTTTACTTCCGCCAACCAACAAATGGTTTTCGCTATATTTTACGGTCTTTAAGGCGCCAAATTTTAGGCTGATCGACGACTGCTCGGCTGTCAAGTCTTCACGACTATTGAGCGTAATCAATTTATCTTTCCAACAAGCATACCCGTCAGCCTTCAGCATTTGGCAGTCGCTCGTGCGTGCGAGGTCTTTGGTGTCATATTACAAAGTGAAGATGTCCGAAAACGTCCAGAAAATGGCTAAGTCTGGGAGCGGTAAACATAAATAAAATACGCACTGGAGTTTTGAGGTCTTAGAAGCAGTTTTCTTGCCTCGACACCTCCAGTGATTTCTCTTAAGGGCCCTCCTGGCTGTCCGTTAAAACAGATAATGCCTGAATCGGGTCATCCCAACTCCAGATATCAACTGCCAAAATAGGGTATTTTGATGACGTTTGATTTTCACAAATGACAAAAGTGCAACCTGGAGCCAGGGCTTTTTCTTTTGAGGCCCTAACACGGAATTTTTATCTGGCTATGCATGCCAGCCATTGGATGCGTATCATTCTCAAATATGCTGAACTTCGCCTCGTGATCAGCAGTGGTTCACCGCTCACCGGCCGAAGAGCCGCTGAAGTGTCGATGGCGCGAGGAAATGGCTAAGTCCGGGAACCTCGTGAAAGCGATTTAATCAAGGGCGCCTAATTCTTTAAGGATCAAATGATGGATTTTGCGCTTATGTCTCCCAGCCAGACATTTCCTCCTTGTTCAAGAGGCTTTCCTGATTATCTCTTTATCGCTTCGAAGATCACCCTGGCCCATCCCGGAAACCGAAGGTCGGCGGCCGTCATGACAAGGCTTCGCCGCCTATAAAATAGGATTTAATTGTACGAAGTATCTTGAGCAAATGGACGCCTATGTGCTCAAGTGATGACTTTTCGGAATCAGTAAAGTCAAAAGATGAATCTCAGAGCTTCAACCAGTTTGTCAACTGAAGTTCAGAATATGTCTATTTTTAGCGCCATTGCATGATAATAATTATTTTATTATTATTTTCAAATTTGAACTTCAGACAATGGCAGTTGAACTAAAGAGAAACCAATCAGAGGCTTTCTATTCTGGTTAGGGTTTAGGAATTCTTGCAGTTGCTAAGTGGTGCAAATTCTTTATTATTTATATATGGCGCCACTTTCATTGTTCTTCACAAGCTTTCAAAGAAAACTCGTATTTCTCAAGAGCAAATTTAATCTTTAGAGAAATTCGTGGTTTTCAATTGCAAATTCATATATTCAAAGGAAAATCGAAGTTGATTAAATTTAAAGCAAATTCAAAGTAAGTTCATATTTTTCCAGAAGAGAAGGGCGCACATATCAAAGAAATTCAAAGTTCAAAGTAAATCGCAATTCCTTGATTTAGAGGCGTTTTCCAAAATCTCAAAGGCGTATTCAAATTTCAATACAATTCGCAAATTCTTCAAGAATTTTAAGGCGAATTCCATAAACAATCAAAAGGCGAATCCTCAAATTCATACAAATTCGTATTTTCTTCAAGGAAATTCGAATTTCTTCATATTAAAAAGGCGCAAATTTCAAGGGGAGCAATTCGTGGTTTTTCCAAATAAAGCGAATTCTTCCAGTTCAGAGGTGGAATCTACATCAATTCACAAAGGCGATTTCATTTAATCAATCTTTTTGCAGGATTTAAATTCACAATTATCAGCTATTCAAAGAAATCTTGGGCCATTTTCACAGAAGAAGACATCAAAAAACGTCTTTTGCATCCTTTAAATCTCAGATTTCTCATAATATACATTGTGCATGTTCCTGAAATTGGCGAATTTGGCAAGTCTCAGTATCTGGATCGTTTCCATATAATTTCCTCGAAGCAATTTTGTGCTTGATTTTTCACTTAATTTTTAGCTTTCAGAACATTCGGTTTCTAATTGCTAATTTTCTCAAGTGAAATCTTTTGTACAATCGAAGTAGAAGTTGAATTTTCGCTAAATCTGACCTTCGGTTGTTCCAGAATCTTTTTCTCGACAAACCCATATCTCGATTTTTCACGAAAAATTGCTTCGACACTTTAGCTTTCCCGCAGTTGTCGAATATAGCCGCGGTTCACAAATAACAGCGAAGCTTTTTCGTGAAAGTACAATACAATACGTATTGAATTCAAGACCAAATCGTTTTAATTCATGACTTCATCGTGAAAAAAGTCGAGACCGATTTGTATCAAGCTGCAAAAGAGATGTTGGCCATCACTTCAGTTACGGAGTCGCCAAAGTTGCCAGTCAGTGAAATGCTGGTTGAGTGTGCAAAGATTGCAAAGATTGCTCAAGTTGCTAACATTTAGATGCTGATGTATGATGTGCCTCGGTTTGAGGGTTGATTGCTCGAGATCAATGACCAAGAGGTCTCTGCCCACTGTGATAGACATTAACAATGTGAGTTAAACTTGGCTATCTTTCTTCAAGTTAACTCGGCCGGCTCTCGGCCTCATGCATATCTATTCCGAGATTAGCTTAACACTGGAGTTTCATTTAGGTTTTTCGTTAACCGATGGTGGTCTTCCGCTAACTTGCTTTCAATAAGGACGTGCATGCTCGCACAGTTGTCCATTTTTAGATTAGATGTTTCAGTCAAACTGAGGGTAGTTTCCCAGTTGACTATATAGTTTACTTAATTAGGGTTTGGCGCATTGCTTGCATGCATTGCAGGAACTATAGATGACACAAGGTGATTTTAGGGTTCCCTACACCTTGATGTATATAAATAAGAGCTTATGCTCATTTGTAAATAACTTTTGCTTGAGAGAGAAATATATGTTGTGCCCACCTTGCCCTCAATATTGCTCTTTTTCGTATTTGTTCATGTGTCTTCACTATTGCAATTGATTGTTATACCACATAGGGTTTCGAAAGATTGTGATGCTGAATTCTTTCCATAGATTAGATATATCTGTTTGAACATCTTTATCATTGAAATCAATTGTTATACCACCTAGGGTTCCAAAAGATTAAGGTGATAAGGCTGTTTTGTGTTAATTTACCATTGTGATCGATCGTTATACCACCTAGGGTTTCGAGAAGTTGCAGCGATAAATCTGTTTTGTGAATCTTTATCAATATAATTGAAGGTTATACCACCTAGGGTTTCGTGAGATTATAAAGATAAAGGTTGTTTTGTGAAGGCTTTGCTGATTCGATCAAGTGTTATACCACCTAGGGTTTCGTAAGATCGTCTTAGTAAATTCTTAAATCTGTTGTGCCCAATAAGTTGGTTTAGATTGAGATGATAGTTGTGCCACCTTGCCTTCAAGTAGAGAGTCTAAACCCGCTTATCGTCAGATAGTCAAACCTTGCTCCGTTTCCTCTTGCTCTGTTTTCCTGAGGAGATTGGATAGATATAAGTTGTAGTTTAGTTGATTTGCAAAACCAGAGAAAACTCAGCTGCAACGTAAAAGTTCTTTCAAGAAAGTCTTGTGCCTCTAGCAGCTGAAACAAAAAGACAGGAAGTAGTTTTAGCTTATTTTTCCTTTGCAAAGTATATTTGTCAAAGCACATCGAGGGAGCTTCCCCTCCATAATTCGAAGAGCACTCATTGCGTAGTGTGCATAGGCTGTTCATAACAACTTGTACTCCAGAGGTGTTAGTTGTTACGCCAACATATTTATATTATAGTTTTATTTTACTTTAATATATATATATATTTATATATATTTAAATATTATAATTTAAATATACTTGTATATATACATATATATATATATATTTCGGTAAAACTATAATATATATATATTTATATAATATTAAATATATATATATTTACATATATAAATATATACACATACATATTTATTTGTTATATACATATATTGCTAGCCTGTCAACATACTTTCAATAGACATATCTATGTATATGTGTATATGTAAATTCCAAGGAAAATATTAAAATAATATTATTAATATCCACATATATCATTGGTTGTGGATATATATACATGTATATACGTTTGTATATTTTCCTCTATGTGCACGTATATGTATGTATATCATATTGATGCATTCGTATGAGTTTATCCATTTCTATCATACGTTTGTATCGATATGACTACCTATGGATACGTGCATATACTATATACTTGTATATATGCCCACCTCCTAACCAATTATGTTACCATCACCATGGTCGTAATAACATGAACAGATACATAGATAAACATCACTTATACTTGCATACAAAAGTAGACAAAACTCCTAATGCCAACATACAAGCCTATGGATGACTTACCTTTAACTTCAAACATATTGACTTAGCTTACTTAGTCTAAAGGACGTGTGTGTATATGCTCAAATGGTTCTCGTTACTGTTTACCTGACCAAGCTCCTCTCCTGAGTGATATTTCTCCTTTGCTTGGAGGAATGGTTCGCACACCTACTGTTGTGACCTTTTCGCACATCGCCCCATCGCTGATGGGGACCCCCAGTTGCCTGCTAGTTTTTAGGGTTCTGTCTCCTTGCAACGGTTAAGAGTTTCAGGTCAGTTTGCCGAGAGTTACCCGAGCCAAGTCAGTAATTCATGCTTGAATCAGTGCGTAGACGTCACGGAAGCGCTCAGAAGGCCCAAGAGACGAAGATCGACTGTGAATTCGGCCAATTCTGAGACTTCCTATTTTTTAGGAAAAGTTGATTTTTTGATTTTTCATTTTTGACATTTTTGGACCAAACAAGGTTCCCTATTTTTTAGGGTTGCTTTTTCTATTTTTGGAAAGTTTCTATTTTTGGAAAGTTTCTATTTTTAGAAGGGTCCCGAGTTCTGAAAACGCACTCAGAAGTTCGAAAAACTCAATAGAACTCTCAGAAAATCAAAATGAAGAAAATTGAAAATTTTTAAAAAATCTGGAAAAAACAAGTAAAAAGCATGAAAATCAGAAAAACCAGTCAAAACCAGTTCAAAATCAACCAGATCTGAGGTTGAAATCATAAAAATCGGCTCTAAAATGGTGAAATTTGTGAAAAATCTGTTCAAGTCTGGAGAATTTGCCATGGAAGAATGACAAAGGAAGGTGTAAGAAAGGTCTGGAAGGTCATGGAACTCGCCCAGCAGCTAAGAAGGATATCCAAAGAAGTCTTGAAGTCCGCCCAACACCTGGGAGGCACATCCTTGCATCAAAGAGGAACATCCTAGGACTCTTCAAAGTCCGCCATCCTTGTCCAAGCATCATCTAAAGTCCGCCCATGCAACTCATGAAGTCCGCCATATGCTAGGAAGGAAGTGCCAAAGACCTTCAAAGTCCGCCATCTTCATCCTAGACCCCTTGGAAGTCCGCCATCCACTAAGAGGTTTGTCCTAAGAGATCTCAAAGTCCGCCATCTGCCAAGAGGGACGTCCAAAAGAGTCATAAAGTCCGCCCTTGATGTGCTAAAGACCTTCAAAGTCTGCCTTAAGCTTGAAGACTCGTCCAAAGTGCTTGTGAAGTCCGCCCTTGAAAGGTGGGACTTGGCTGAAAGCTATTGAAAGTCCGCCTAGGCATGAAAGTGAGGAAAAAATCAAAATATTTGCTAAGTGTTGGCGCCCAGCTAAGGAGAATTTCAAAATTTGGTTAAGTGTGACAGCCTAAAAGGTGGAAAATCCTTTCCAAAGGGATAAAATGATAAGAACAAATGCAAAAGTGTTAAGAAAGTCCGCCATCCACTAGAGGGACATCCATGGTGTTCATCCTAAAGACCTATGAAGTCCGCCATATACTTGGAGGAGGTTAGCAAGGTACCAAAGAAGTTCATGATGCCCGTCCAAAATGTCAAGGAAGTTCGCCTAAGATGATAAGACGATAAGATTTTTGGCTAAGTGTCAATGCCAAGTCCAAGAAAAAGTTCGAAATACTTGCCTATGTGAAGAGGCTAAGGGATGAGAAATGAAGACGTTGGCCAAGTATTGTGACACTTTCGAGAAGACAAATGCCAAGATTGAAAGGACATGTGCTAAAGATGATCAGGATATGGCAAAGAATAAAACAGAATGTGCCTAACACGATGAGGAAAAGAGGTAAAATTTGCCTAAGTATGGAGAAAATGCGAAGAAATTGTCAACTTTGACCCAAGAAAAATGCGCAAGGCAGGGAGAAAGGAAGGATCGTCCTTGGCCAGAAGGAGGAAGAATATGTGAGACATCAAGGAAATTCGCTTAACGAAGACATTCGGACAAGGATTTTGCCTAGAAAAATTCGACTGAGCAAGGAAATATTTGACTTTGGCAGAACAAAATAAGCTTAAAATCTCGCCTCGGCAAAGAAAAATAGGGATCTGGCAATTAAATTTTCGACGGAATGGCTTAAGATTTGGTTTGGCTAGACGAAATTAAGGACAAAATTGGAAAATAAACTCTCAGCCAAGAAAAAATGGAGGAAAATCGAGATAGCCATGGGTCCAAGACGAACGGGTTGGATTTAATTAAAATATTTTTAATATTTTAATAATTAATTTTCAACTATTTGGAAATTTGAAATGCCTTGGACAAAATCAAAATTGCCAAACACGAATCAGACGAAAGTAAAGCACGCCAGGCGGAGATGAAATCCGACAAGAAGAAAATTAAATTCACCATGAATTTAATTAAATTATTTAATGTTTTATTTAAAAAGTTGAAAAATCAAAAAAATAAACATTAAATAAAAAAATCGAATTTTTTGAAGATCAGTAAGATTTGTCCGGATAAGTTCGAGACTGATCCTTGTCGGAAGATAAAAGGAAACTTGCCTGTTTGGATAAATGAAAACAAATCGAGATCGAGAAAGAATATGGCAGTTGCTAAATCAAATTCAATCCTTCAGCATTATAATGAGTTTCAGCAACTCATTTTTCCACACACGGCTGAAGAGAAATTTAATCTTTCTCGAAATTGTCAGGCAATTAATTCGTCAATAAGCAAAGTCGAATTTTCCAGAGAGAGAAGCAGTGTTATGCTGAGGAATTTTTCGCGGGAAAAGAAAAAGAGAATTATTCAAAGCTGAATTCTTCTTGAAGAGGGGCGCACTTTTCAAAAAAATCAGATTTTTAAATCTGATTTGCATTTAACGTTCCTTCACTGAGGTTTGGTGATTGGTCAATCAAATTTGCTATCTTTTCATGTACTGTCATCTTGACGAAGCTCTGGCAAAATTTTCAATTCCATTCAAGTCACTTTCAGCTTGCTTTTTCGCAGCAAATTAATTATTTAACCAGCTGAAAGTCAATTTTCGAATCCATGGCACGAGGTTTAAATTATTTTAAAGGTCTTTATATTAATGTTACTTTTATGACTGCAGGTTGACGGACACGGCAAGCGGATTATCCAGGAAGCTGAAAATGAAGTTTGCCAGCAAGGGTGCCCAGAAAGAGACCAAAGTCATCTCAAAGTGGAAGAATGTCGTGGATACTGACCTCGGACATGTGGATTTTGACGAATTCAAGAGAAGAGTATACGGTCAGAAGGGACTTCCCACAGCAATAGCCAGACGAATGGTCAGAAACGGGATATTCCAAGCAGCTGGATTCCCTCCGGCAATGGATTGTGCAGAGTTAATGGTAGAATGTGCTCGCCATTATGATGCCCAGAAAAGACAGATCATCGCCCCTGACGGAAGAGTCTTGGCACACTTGAACGAAGTTGCAATTCAGGAGACCTTCGGCATTCCAGAGCATTCAAGAACGGTCTATAAGACCAAAGAAGAAGCCAAAATGCTATATGACAGCAAGTCAGATTTGTGCGCCACAACAGTCAACAAGGTTTGGATGGACAAGCCAAAGCCGTCAATCAAGAAGTTGCCTAAGAGACCTCGCCGCACGGATTTCAAGGAAGATTTCGGAGATATTGTGCTGATGCTTAACAGAATTGCTGGCAACCCACAGGGCGCCTTCTTTGAGAGCTGGATGTACTATTTCATCGACGAGATCACCTCTGGAGTCAAAATGTTCAACTGGTCACGGATGATAAGTGACAACCTCCATGAGCAACTGATCAACCTTGAAGAGACCAAGTCTTTTCACATGAGTTCATATGTGATATACCTGTTGGCCAGATCATACAAGTATCCAGGATTGATCTGCAAAGGCAAAATTGGCAACGGGGAGAACGAGCTCAGGCCTTACGACTGCTATCCTCAGCTCCAATTGAAGGAGAAGACTCACTTCAGGAGGGTGCATGATGCATTCTTAATGCATATCACCAGAAAGCTTCAAGGAGGAGTACATCAAAGGCTGAGCCATGAAGCAAAAAGTCTTATCAGCAAATATGGGTCTTGGTTCATCCAGTTCCCTAAATTCACATATATCAGGATCCAGGGATTTACTGGAAATCCCTATAAATTGCCTATCTATCCGACTAATCGGATGATATTGCTCGAGGTTTTAAGACAATTAGAAGAGTACCAGAATATTCAGAGGCCGACCAAGAAGGCGTCCGTCACATTCCCATTCTTCATTGGGAACATGCTAGAGTACTGTCCATCAGCACAGGCGGCTGAAAGTGCAATACTAGAGATCCAATGGTACCCTTTCACGGCATACAAGTCTAGGGTCAATTATGACCCACATCATAATATCCGGACAGTGGAAGGGAGAAAATATAAGCACAGGATGGAACTGGAAGATTATTGGGCAAATGCTGCCGATGAATATGAGGTCAGACGGAAAATGTGGTCCAGAATGTCCTTGGATTTCATGAGAACAATTGAGTTCTGTCGAGTGCCTGATCAGCTTCAAGATGATGGAAACCACGTCCAGCCTCGCTTTGAGGAAAGCCGACCTCTCCCTCCAGTGAAATGGTCAGAGCCAGAGCACGCAGACCTAGCCACCCTAGTGAGGCCAGTAACGAAATATTCTCAGTGGTGGGTTGATTATCATGTTCAGGAATTGAGACAGAAAGGAATTACGCTCACATATGATCTGTTGAGCGAATTAGAATCATATTCCTCTAATGCTGGTGCATCCCATCAGGACTTGGTCAGGATTGGAGAGAAAAGAAAAGAAATAATGCCAAGTGCAGAGCCTGTTTCCAAGAGGCATAAAGGAGAACCTTCTCGGTCAGCAGCATCCAGGAACATTGACCAGTTTGTGGCTACTATAGACGACTCCTTGGTCGAAATGCTCAAACCTCTTGTAGCTCAGGAAGTAAACGATGAACCCATTCAACTAGATGATGAAGAGCCTGCGTCACCAACAGGCACAGAAATTTTAGGTTCAGACAATGACATGGAAGTCCGGGATAATGACTTGGAGGAAGGAATGATTTCCGCCCTCAGAGGGATAGTGGATGTTCCAAACGAGGACGAGGTTCAAGTAGAGGATGGCATTGAACAGCCGACCATTCCAGACTGGCTGTTGGAAAGAATGAAGATCCAGGTGCCTGCTGAGGCTCAACAAGAAGAAGAGAATGATATTGCCGATTTCTTGGCAAGATTAGAACAAGTTGTTGTCAAGAAGGCCGCCAAGAAGTTCTCCACCATTCAGAGGAACGAGACAGGCAACCGTTCCGTGCACATTGCAGTGCCTACAGTGGACAAGCCACAGGACGAGATCACTCCTCAGGAGTATGCTATAACCACTTTTGACCTTGGTCCGACCTCGAAAGGTCAGGAAGTCGAAGAGCTAGATAATTCCGTCTCGACCATCAAGGTGAGACTGGAAAAGGAAGTGACCAAGAAGAAGGAGTATAAAAAGGAGGTCAAACGTCTCAAAGAATATATACAGCATTTGACCCAGCCACTTGATCGGGGCAATGCGACCGTTCCTCCTCTCCTCAATTCATCACAGGAGGTGACTAGGGAAGTTGAGCATGGAATGGTGACGGCCAGGGAAGCACAAGACTGGATAGCAAGTCAAGGCACGGAAGCGGCCTTGTTCATGGAGAAGTTGGCACTGGCCTATGGACGAACTTCTTCATTTCTTTCCAGATTGATGGATATGGCAGAGCCATGGGAAGGTATCCCGGATATGCAGGAAAGGCTTATTCCGAGCCTTAGAATTTTGAAGAGCACTCCGAGAGAGGAGTTAGTTGATAAAAGAGTGATTGCTGCAGGGGCAGCATATGATTTTCATCACTGGTTTTGGGCAGTGACGATACGAGAAGAAGTCTTGGAGAAGGCAAGAGTCGATGGGCTTGGAATTGAAGAACAGGTCAGGAAAATCCAGGAGAAGATTTGCATGATAACTACAGATGTGTTCGACCGTGAAGTCATCCGGGAGAACGACATGCAGTTAGAGAGATTGAAGCATAAGGCTCAAGAAGCTTTCTTCTCGACCACTGGACCTTTCTTGAAACAAGACTTTGTGAGAGTGGCAAGACTCTCATCCATTCGGAAGGATTTTGAGAAGCAGGAGGCAGATTGGGAAGGTACTTTTGCTAGATGTGCTGAGAAGTTGGACGGACTTGAATTCCGGATCAGCATGTTGCCTCCTGTCACGATGGACGAGGTCATTGCAGTAGTGTCCAGATTCGCCAAGCACAATGCTATTCAGATGGATAAGGACGCCTCTCCTAGATTATAGCTGGAACTGCCACTTTTCTGATAGTTTTCTGATGGTTAACTCTTGTTATTTTGGGAAACCCTAATTAGGGTTTGGTTGTAATAATCTCGGCCGTTGATCTTGTTTTAATCTCGGCCCTTCATTTTATTTTTGGAGCTCTATATAAACTAGTGCTCTCTCATTTTCATTTTGTGTGGAGACAGATTATGTATATTGTCGCATTGAGACTATTTTGAATGATAAAAGCTCTTGAGCATGATTTGCCTTGAATCACTTCTTATTGTTGAATAGTAAGCGAGGTTACATATTATCTTCCGCCATAGATTAGAGTTAAAGTTAGATTAGGTAGAATTTGCTTTGAAAAGTTGTTAATTGAATGAGAGATTGATCGTATTGATTCAACGGTGAAGTGTAGCTCATACTTTTTTCGAATGGATGATTTGCATTCGATTTGTAAAGTTAGCCTGAGCTCTTAAACGTGGAAGCTTAACTTCAACCTCATTCGAGGTTTGAAAATTATTCTCACAAACCCCTTGAAGATTGCACCCATTTTGCGTATGTTGTCCTGCAGGAGGCAAAACAAAGTGTGGTTTATTTCTCTTCACCGAGTCCTTACTGTCTCTTGAGTTCTTAGGCTTAAACTAGATTTCCTAAACCCTATTCTTTTGCCATTTTTTTTTGAGATCCACAATTGAAAGTCCTAATTGAGAACCTTTAAAGATAAATTTCCTAAGTCTCGAACTTGTGCAGACTTTCTACGTAAGTCCCCTTGTTTATTACCAGCATTATCACAACGACCATTGAGCTTATCCACACGCCGAGACCCGACTAAAGAAACCTTGGAATCGCCATATGATCTTGCAATCTCAGCATATGCGGTGGTTTTTCAAGAGAGGATAGAGTGTCTTTGGACATTTTTATTCTGATGTTTGGTGAATGATAAAACACTCATCAACACCTACATTCAGTGACACGCTAATGGGACTCATATGTTCACAACATAACAGTATACATAAAACATCTCAAAAGTTAGAATAAACATTACTCCATAACTTTGCATGCACATTCTTCAAGAATAACATCAATAGAGCTAACATTTAAATGAGACAATCATTAAATGGTGACACATTCATATTGATAACAAGAAACATGTTTTATTCATCACATTGATTCAGTCATTACAATCAATTGCCCTATGCAATAGTAGCTATACAATCGGGGTGTAACATTGTGTAAATGGATTTGTAATGTCCCCGTTTTAGCTGACATTGTTTGTTGAAGAGTGAGCCTATCATTTTGACCCTTGTAGGTTGACAGTTTTGATTAGAGGGTTATCCATGGCAATTATCCAGAGTTTCGGGACATTACTCCACCAGTTGATTCAAGTTTGGGCCTTTGCAGGGACTCATAGAGTGATATTCAGGCACTTACTATTTATAGTAAGTCAGGCCAACAGGGGTTACTATTTCTAGCAAGGCACCTGGTTCAGTTGGCAAGTTCGGTATCGACCCAGTTTGATAGTTCGTTGAGCAAACGGAGAATAATGGCACATTTAATAATAATTAAATGATTATTATTATGACTTTATAATATAAAGTCAATTAAATGAAATATTAAAGTATTAATTATTGGCAAATTATAAAGTATTTAATACTTTATAATAGAGGAGTAATTTTAATATTAAATGAGTATTTATTACTCATTTACAAAGGGTCACCATTTATTAATAATTTGCCTAAGTCGCAAAGAGGCGAAATTATTATTATTAAATGTCATTTAATTGCTCTTTTGGGAAGGGGTCGAACTTGTGTAAGAGAGTTATATATTTCTCAAAGACAGAATAGAACTCATTATGATATGATTATTCAAATTTTGTCTTTTCTCTCTGAGAACAATTTGGAGTTGGAGAAACAAGGGTTTCTGCAATCAGGTTTTGGAGAACGTCAACTCTTTAGAATCAGATATACTGAGGCTGTGAAATACTAGTTGAAGCTTGTCAATCAGGGTGACTTTATTTAGAAGTCATATTTGTGCTTACAGAGGAAAAATCAGTAAGGGTTTTGAAGATTATTACTTGCAGATCAGATTTAGTGTTGGTTGCTACAGTATACGTGAATAGTGCCGTGCTACAGTAGACGCTATAGTGTATGCTACAGGAGATGCTATAGTAAAAGGCATTTAGAGGAGTTTATTACAAGGGTTTAATCAAGAGTTTGAAGGCAAAATTTATTGTGAAGGGAGAAACAAGTAAAAATCAGAATTTAAGGTGGCTGGCACATTCCCCAAGGCATACCAGCAGCTCATGAATCAGGCCGTACTATACCAGCAAGAGGAGGTTTTCTCTCTAGGGCAGATCGCCTACCTTTTTGAGCAATTTCTTTCTTCATTAGGGGTGGCTAGGGTCTTAGAGTCATCTACTATCATTTTTGGAGAGGAGAAACCAATTTCAAGGGTTGGCTGTACAGAAATTCAGTCTCCAGGTGGCTGCAAGTGAAATTTCCAGATTTCTATTTGAGCTTTGAGGTTGCATTTCCGGGTATGCCACATTATTGTCTCAGCCGTTTATGATCTTATTTATCAATAAAATATCTTTGCAGCTGTTGAATATTCAGTTTGTCCAGTATTTGTATTTTCTTGCATTATCTTCATGACTGGCAACCTTTATTTTAAAATTACAAAAGGATTATTTAATTACAAAAACACATAGAAATTGCAAACTTTCAAAAACAAAATGATTTGCACTATCTTTATAACTATTTGCAAGGGTTAGAGACATCTGGTCTCTCACAGGATTGCTTCATAAATGCTACAGGAACTGTGTATTTTGCAGTATTTTACCTTGGTGATAGGCTTGATAGGACCTACTATAGATGTTTTTGATTAGTTATATGCAGGGCTGATTGGTTAATGTGATTATCAGTGCTTTATGCAATAAAATCACTCATAAACGGAGGATGACGATCTCATGCAGACGTCTAGTGATTGCCTTTTCCTTGTTATAATTGGCTGTATTTCTAAAAGAGATTTTTCTTTTGTCTTTTATGCCTTTGGTTGTGTTGAGTTTTAATTGCTTACAACATTATCACTAATAAGATGTTGTGGTTTTATTACACCTAGTGGCTGATTTGGTGTCACCCTATTTTAGGTGGCTTGTGACTTTTCACCTTCCTTTTTGTGCAACAAATTTACCACTCGCTTGGGGTGTCTTACTGGCTGCTTGACTAATAGTTTTCCTTTTGATGTCTTTTTTATTTGCTTTCTTCACATGGTTGATCATTTTTCCTTGGCTCATAATCTCTCTTGATGCACAAACTTTGATGATTCTTTTGGACAGTGTGGCAACATTCTATGTTTCCTTAGCTGTTTGACTTTCCCTTTGCTTCATCAAAGCTGTGGTTTGTTCTTTGACTGTGTGGCTCTTTTCCTTCTATCTATTCCTTGGTCGTTTCTTTCATTTTGGAAATAGTTAAATAACCACTGGCTGTGGACTACTTTTCTTAGCTGGCAGCAAGATCTGCAACATTCTCTTGGCCACAGCAGTGATTTATTTTTTGTGGGAGAAAGGGGGGTGAATCTTGGTTCAATAGAGAGCAGAGGAAAGAGGCAAGAGTGACCTCTGTTGAAGAGGAAGAGGAATGGAACTCTATTGTAATATCCCACATAGGATATTTACTATTTTTCTGATTTTAGGGTTTTGATTTTTGCCCTAATTTTCTGATTTTCAAATCTTATTTAAAACCCTAGTTTCTGCAATTCTGTTTTTCTGTTTCAGACTTAATCAAACACTTATAACAGCCATTTAGCATGCTAAAAACATCATAATAATCATGCCAATACACGTGCCAAAGTCAGTTGAATTACACAATGATTCAACACCAAAATGTTATCAAAATGATGGGAAACTCAGAGTGGAAGTCTGCTGTTACAATTTCAGAAATATAAAGTCTTCAAAGACAATCAATATTAAGGGAAAACATGCCAAACATGCTCAGCTATGACCTGCTATAAGCCCTAAGTTTTATACATACCAAATTTCATGCAAATTTGACCTCCGAATGATGAAAAAAAGACCTCCAAGGTGTGGCGCTCAAACTAAGGTTTGAAACCCTATGGCAATGAATCTCCACAACACCAAAAACGCTGAATCAGGTAGGCACACAGGTCTGCAATATTTGCTGCTCAATGATGCCAAATGAATGCAACTAAACCCCCAAATCGTGTCCCAAAGGTTGGCTCCCAGATTTAGGGTTTGAACCCTCAAAAGCAAATGTGCCCTCCAAAATGACTCAGAAAACTGCTGTTGATAACTTGCAGAAATCTGAAAGCGAATCGCCCAAGAATGAAGATGCCAATGAACACAAATCTGCCCTAGTTCAATCTGCAGAGATAATTGCTTATAGCATGAAATAACCCCCTTAGTTTTTATTTGAATTTTTCCAAACAACAATGCACCCGTTAAGGTTAGCCCAATAATCAAAACCAGCTAAAAGGGAATTTTTCACTTTTTGATCACCAAGATCCCGATGTGGGCAAGGTGAGAGCATATGGTGGAAGGGGATTGCTAGATATAAACTAGAAATGAAATTACAAATCTGCAGGCGACATGCCGACCATTCTGAAAGTAATTGCTGGAAATGTAAATGTAGGCGGATAACCGACCATGAAAGCTCGACCACTTATTCAGTAGGAGCGATTATTACAATTATTAAAACTAAAACACTCAACCACTTATTCAGCGGGAGTGAGGCAAACTGAAATATAAATAACTCAACCACTTATTTAGCAGGAGTAGTGAGTACAAAATTTAATATGCTAAAAGTAAAATAGCTGTTACAGAACTATTGTAATTAGCGTTACAATATGCCTTCTTTTACAATGATTATTTGATGATGTTTGCTCAAACTTTAGTACAATGATTTCACAATATTCCTTATTACAAATATGAATGAGAACATGAAAGGAATATAGCATTAGACTAACAAAACTAGGTCTGATATGAAAAACCCGCAAATTGAAAATGCAAACCAGCAACTAAGATCACACTATAATGCTCATAACTTCACCAAAATAGCTCCAATCTTTTCCAAACTGAATGCTCTTGAAACAAGAGTGATAGACGCCCAAAAAGCAAGAGATTGATAACACAAAATGGTGCTCAAAGAAAGAAACACGCATTCCAATGCACAATAGCTAGGAGGGACGACCCATGGAGAAGGGTGACCTCACTAGTAAATTGAGTTCTCCAAAATAAATTCTGAAAATCAAGGAGAAGGGGCGCCTAGAGCATAGAAATGATTAGAGAAAACACCCAGAATGAAATTAAAATCACACAAGGAGCTACGAATGAAAACATGTTTCAGCCAAATATGAACCAACAACTACATAACTGAAAATATCATCAAAACTCTCAACTGTGAAGCTCAATTAGCAATCTCTGGATGAGAAGCAGTTTCAATTCAACTAGGTGTTATCTTTCAAGCACAAAACCGAATACTTGCTAGGAGGTATGCGTTCCTCAAAGCCAAAGGTCTGAAATCATTTCAGCAACACTTTGTCGTCAATAGCAATGGGTACCAAATGGATGAGCAAAGCCTCTCTGAAATAGAACTCTGGGGTGACCTTTCAACTTCCTCCTTTCCCTCCAAAAGGGACGCCCAAATTCATTTGAAATATTTTTATTTTAACATACACTTAATCCTCCCTCATTCCTAGGCATCCAAGTCTCAAGGAAGAATATTTAACTTTTGAAATAATAAATTACCTCTCAATGAGGTGTCCACCCTCAAAGTCCACTTTTTAAAACATCATTAAGTTATTGTGCTAGGCCAAGGGGCCAAAATAACATTAAAATATTTAAATGACTTAAATAAATCATTTTACCAAAATGAGCCTCAAAGAGCTGAAAGCCAAATATACCCAAACTGCCTTGCCTTTAATAGAAAGCACTCTGAATTGCTGAACTGTTGCCAATTGGAGCACTTCCAAAAATAGAACTTACTAAAAATAGCATATTGCTAAAAATAGTAAGTTGTTCCAAACTCATTTTTAACCACAATCCGAGCAGCCAACATAACTTACAAAAAATAGTAAATCCCAAAAAAGTTGTCTAATTCAATTGCATGTCATACCATTGCGAAGCTCTCTGAAAACCCATAAATAATCTAGAATCCAAATTGCAAAACTCCAACATGCAAACCCCTGAAAACACCAAAACTTCCAAACAACTGGAAACCCTAATTTACCTCCGACGAGCCTACGGGCATCCAAAATAGGATGACAGGCCACTATACTGCTTACAGCTAGAAAGGGGACATTACATAGCAACCCCTCAAATCTTTACAAAATTCGCCAAATAAGCACAATTGTGAACTTTGGATGGATCCATCTCGAATGGCAATGGGTTTTCATCCACTACCACTTATTCCTCTAAGGGTTTTCTTCCTTAGAAGAGTTGACCCTGCAAACATAAGCTCTCCAAAATTCTCTGATAGAAAATACCAAAACCAAGATGCCCAAATTACTAGCTCTCATCTCCTTTTAAAGAAATCCTTGATTTTCTAGAAGGATCCAAAATAACCTCCATAAAACTTCTAGAAGAATATTTTAATATTTCCTAAAGTGATTTTATAATATTATTTTATTTTTCACTTAAGTCACTTTAAAAATATTTAATAAAGTGACTTTATAATATTTTATTCTTTTATTTAAGTCACTTTAATTAAATTAATTAAAATAAAGTTACTTTTATGATTCAATTTATTTAGATAACTTTATAAATAATTAGTTTAATATTATTTCCTTATAACTCCTAATTTAGCCTATGGGAATAAAATAGGCTGGTACCTCCACAAGATGATCACTCGAAAAATGAGGACATTACAATCCTCCCACCTCGAGATTGCTTGCCCTCAAGCAATCACATGTGACAAATTTGCATTAAACAAGATTATTCCAATCAATACCTGGATCCCACATTAATCTAGGACCTTGGTATGTCTTCCCATGTGTATCTCCTTCAAGCTTCCGCTGCTCCACTGATATGAACAACACTATGCCCAAAGTTGTGAAGCAACTCATCATGATCTCCATGAAGTAGTGCACCAAACATACCAATGGAAAAAGTCCATCTAAATGGGAATGAACTCTCATGGGTGTGAAGAATAATTATCATAGGTACATAATCAATTGTACCCATCCACCACATATTGCTGATATGAATTAGAACAGCACTTGACAAACTGAAAATCCCACTCAAAATGATGCAACAAGTATCTCCAATGTCAAAAGATGGAATCTTATTGCTATACCAACCTTCAACAAAGAAAGGAATCCCAAACTTTACAAATCCTCCAACCAGCTGCTGTCCCCAGGTGTGTGCCATACTGAAAACTTTCCCCATGCACTGTCATACTTCCCTTCTCAAGGCTACCAGCTGTACTGATTAGAGAACTGCTGTCCATAATGATTCACTCAGTCCTTTTCTTGAAGAACTCAGGTCTGGAAACTAGGACAGCATGATGTCTATCCAAAGAGACAAAAGCACAAAGGGACTTCTTCAAATCTGAGTTGAGATTACTTGTGCTCCCAAATTGAGCATCTATTCAGCAAAGTTAAGAAGAAGAAAGAAGACTCCATGAGGGAGAAGAGGGGAATGGGAGGAAGGCTGTGTTGAGAAACCTTATAGTGAGAGAAAAGATGTGTTACAAGAACTTCTGTAGTTTCCTATAGATTAATGTCATTTAGTATGCAAGTTGTATTGGGTGATAAAAAGTTAATAAATTTACTACAGCTTCATATGGATATGTTGAATGAGTGTTGGGCTGCTAGATTAGGTTGTCTTCCATTAGAGTCCGTGGTCTAGGTTACATCAACAACTCAGATAATTATGAAGAATCAGTAAATGACACACCCTTATATGCCCAAGATGTCACTTCATCTCAGAAAAGAAACTTATGACAATACTTCCATATCTCCGCATTATGACCCTTCACTAGATATAATGCAGCTTTTCATTTAAGGGGGGCAGTCATCGAGAAGTATATTTCAAGTTGGCCCTTTTTATAACATTATTAGTTTCAATGGTGGAAAAATCTTCTTTTAGCACTCCCTGATTGGCCACATAAGCAACTACATTTTTTTTGTAATATCAATGAGATAATGTCACATTATCAAATTTCTCTAACCAATGTAAAATTTCTTCTAATATAGTGCTTAACCTCCAATTAGGACAGAACAGGAAATCAATTTTATCTTGAATACATCTTACATCAAGTATAGTTCAATTATGTTTATTAGACCTTGTAGATTTAGAATCCAAGCTAAAAACATACATTTGTACTTGATCCTCCATAGTAGTTCTGATGTATCTGAATGTAAGTTCTCAAGAAGCAAGATTTTTTTAAAGTGATTCTTTTGTGTGATTGGATGTATAAATTAACACATATTATAAGACTTAAACTGAGCCATGTGATTAATATGCGCACAACCAATTGAAATAATGCATGTTATCTAGAAGAATTATGCTGTCTTTGTAAGTATTTTATTCTATTCTCTATAGTGAACCAGAGTGAAGAATACCTTCTATATTTTTTATTTTCAGAAGTTGTTCAAATTGCAATAATGTAATGAATACAAAGTATAGTTTATAAATTATATACAGTGTTTGGATAAATCGTGGTATACAGGGTTTCTTTGTCTCTTGCATTTGCTGAACTGTAATTTAAAGCCTTACCATCAAAAGTAATGCAAGCAGCATTGTGTCTTGTTCAGGCCAAGGTTTGGGCTATTGTACATATCATATAGCTTTACTCTTCAATATAGTTTTAATTTTTTTTTTCAAAAAACAAATACAATAATTTTTCCTTGTACTATAGGACGAATCACTGGTTTCAAATGCAAGTTTGCATTCACTCATTGAGATATAGGCAAGGGTGTCACTGTAAATGGCCAGCCAAACAGGGACAATTCAAGTGCTTAGCATAAATGGAAAATACTTTTTCTTTTAAAGGAAAATGTCTATATATATATATATATTAAATAAATTTTTCTATCAGCATAATTTACAAATTATATGCAAAGTCTTACATTATCTGTATCGACATCTAGCAAAGACCACGATCCTATAAAAGGCTGAGCAATGAAGCTTTCCAATGCTCAGGTGGAAGCTTTCACCATACACATAAAAACCTGTTGCTTGAATGTTTTGGTAAGGCTCTTCATAGTTAGCCCTACACAGATTCCCTTTGCATACATATACGTTTGCTTTGGAACTTTGTTGCCTTCTTATAGTTCCACTGTATGTTGGATGTTTGAAACTTTACGATAAAAATAATGTATTTTTAAACCATGTTTTGACATTGATGATGGAAAGCTGCATCTATGAGAGAGAGAGAGCGGACAATCAATTCAAACAGGTATTCTTTTTGTTTACATTTTCATCTATTAGATCTCTCATCATTACATTTTATCACTGGCTGGAGAAGAGTCTACAAAAAATGGCACAAGTGTTGCTTTAGTACATTGCATTTGCTAATAGACAGTGAGTATCTTGACTTCAGTGGCCAAGCACTCACAATTCTATATTAATACAACTCTTAAGGAGAGTACTTGCCTTATAAATAATCTTTTCATTTGGGATGAAGAGCTGGAAACAGGAATTATGATGATGTTGGAAGTAAACTACATTAATAATCTGTAGGAGTGCTATTATTATGATCTGACCAATGAATGTGAACTCAATGCTGGATGGCAATGATGCTTAGAAATCATATAATGAATTACTTGCATATTTATCAAGATAGCTCAGTGTTATTTACAAGTTTGGCTAGCCATGTCCCTAACTGCTCTTGTTTTAGGCTGTGCTAGTCGTATTTAGAGAGAAGTGCTTAAGGCATTTCCAGAGGTTGGAAAAAATCTTGTTAGCACCTTTTACCCAATATGTGTTTGTGCTACATCTCTTGGTTTTGAATTAGGAATTTCACTTTGCTTCTAGGAACATGTGAATATCAGTCTTTTTCCCATCCATCCCTCCAAATATTTTGCATAGAAGTAATTTTACATGTTTGTTGTAGTAAAATAATAAATAAGCATGGTGTATCTGCTGGTAGTGGATCATTGATCAATAAGTTTTAAACATATTTCTTACATTGTAATTTATCTTAGGCTGGATAGTTTTAAATTAGAGATTGGGCAGAGATTCGCTATTGTAATTTTAACAATTGATCATTTTGATCTCTTCCATAGTGCAAAAGGGAAGGATTTCTGAACAAGATCAAAGAGGAAGCTGGTGAAGGATGCAACATATATGGATCCCTTGAAGTAAACAAAGTGGCCGGGAATTTTCATTTTGCTCCTGGCAGAAGTTTTGAATATTCTGGAATGCATGTGCATGATCTAATGGCATTTCAGACAGAAAGCATCAATGTAAGAAATAATTTTGAGCTCACCTAAATCTGTCCAATAACTACTCGTGTCTTGAGGAGATAATGAAATGGCAATCTAGATATAGTTTTAATATTTAATCAGGCACAAAAAGATCTTGTTCGATCTTTTATTCAAAACAAACCATGACAGTTTTCCTCATTGAAAGTGAAACAATAGTTATAATTGAAAGATAATTCACTGCAGGTGAGTCATACAATACACAAGTTAACATTTGGAGCACATTTCCCTGGAATTGTAAATCCTCTTGACGGGTGAGTGGGTCTTGTCTTGATTGAGGTTGTTTTTAAAGGATTATTGCTTATGAAGAGACTTTATTTGAGGTTTAGATGAATTTTGGGTTAATTTCATTCCAATCTCTTACAGGGTACAGTGGACACAGCAAATGAGAACTGGCATGTATCAATATTTTATTAAGGTCAGAAAATAAAACTTTACACACAGAAGCTTATAATAACGTCGTCATTTCTGATTGGCATGTATTGAGATTTTATTAAAGCATATAATTATAACTTTTAAGTGTAGTCTGTTGAAAAATATTGCTGATTGAACTAGAGAACCTATTTAGTTTTCTTTAGTTGCAAATAACGTAATCTAACTTCTGTGTCTTGTGTTATTTTCTTAAGGTAGTTCCAACTGTATATAGTGATATTGGTGGGAATAAAATCCTGACAAACCAGGTCAGTTTATAATCCCAATAA
Source organism: Sequoia sempervirens (assembly GCA_007258455.2). Taxonomy (NCBI): domain Eukaryota; kingdom Viridiplantae; phylum Streptophyta; class Pinopsida; order Cupressales; family Cupressaceae; genus Sequoia; species Sequoia sempervirens. Next base: position 51,965 of record VDFB02324038.1, on the reverse strand, counting down.
GTATGATGACAGTTCATGCCAAAATAGTAGCTAAATACAAATTTGCCTTTTTAATATGAACCTTGTGCAGTTCTCAGTAACTGAACACTTCAGAGCTATGGAGTTTGGTATGAGTGGATCACTGCCTGGAGTATTCTTCTTTTATGATCTTTCACCAATCAAGGTTCGTATACCTTTTGAAAAGTTAAACAGAATGTACATGGTCTTCTTATAGTTAATAACTCTTCCCATGTCTACCAACCTTTAAATTTTATGAATCAATATAGTAGGACAATCATTTAAGTACCGAATGCACTTACAATTGCACTCATCTGCATACTTCGTATATTCACTAAGGGTTCTCACACTCAGGGAGAGAGGGACTGTTAACATAATCCGGACATGAGTTTGGCCTAAAAACTAATTTAATACTCAGGATTGTATGCCATATAGTAGTAGAGAAAAAATTTGATAATTTCATGTCATTACCGATTAGATCATCATGACATTGGACAATGTTTGTTCCAAAAGTCACCCAGTCCTCCCTTTTAATGTATAATGTTTACTATCTCATATGCTTACTGTAACAAGAAAAAGTGCAAAATATGATGATACTGAAATTTTTCCAGAGACAGCTTTGTTTTTATAGCCAAAAGTTATGGTATATGCAAGAAATCCTCAATATGATCTGTGAAACTACTTTGCCTTCTTTGATGGGAATGTTCTGACCGCACTTTTTGATGGTTCTAAACTTGAAAAATTAGTATATGGTTAGCTGAGCAATACAAATTTGTTGATCCAGTTTATCCTTTTGGTAAACCATGGGTCTTAGGTGAAATCTCTATTGTCTTTTGGTCCAAATTAGGTTTGTCCATTTTGTAATATTAATCTAGAGAGTATTCAAGCGTAAAGAAATTTGACCTTCATTGATCACACTTCTTTTACAGTTCTAATTTTGTAATATATGTTTAGTAAGAAAAATAGATTTTTCAATCCAGTTTAGCCTTTCAATAAACTATAGATCTTTTGCTATTCCATATTGTTAGTGTGAAAAGTGGTATTACCTATCTAGCTTACCTTAGTATTTAGTTGGACTTATTCACACTACTCTTATGTTCACTTAGAGAGACATCTCACTTTTTGTCTCACCTCATGTGGACAAACCATGTGTTCCTAAACTTGCCCATTGAGTCTTATTAAATTAATATTTAGATGGTTTATTAATGGTCAATATTGTAATATATTAAATTAGGATTGTTTCTATTCTTTTGTTCGCTTCTATTTGCTTTAGTTTATTTTAGAAGCTTATATATTCTTTCTAAATCTCTGTATTGTAAAATCTATATAAAGAGCCTTTGTCTCTTTCATTAAATACATTAAGATTTTACCATTACATGGTATCAGGGTGGGTTGAGTAGGAAAATAATTTTTTAAATTTTTTCAAATTTCTTGCACTCTTTTTTTTTGGCAAGGGTTTCTAATTAGAGAGGGATTTTTTTCTGGCGGCCTCCTTTTCTCTTGCGCGTTTTTCCTCTGACCGCTGTTCTTTGAAAAATGCGATTCAAGTTCACTTTTTGTCTCTAGAAAGAAATTGCGAGGGTTTGGTATTTCTGATAGCGACTTCTTTTTCCTGCATTTTCTTCTGTTTGACGTGATTTTGTGAAGTCTGTGGGACTTCATTTTGGAAAAAATTGCTTTCTACTTCAAGGAAAAGAATCACGTCCTGTCTGGGTTTTCATATTGTGGCATTTGTTTCTGAGCCGCATGACCCTGGTTTCTGATGTTCTTGAAAAAATTGTGATAGGTTTCTTAGCCTCCTGATTGTTTATAGTTTCTTCTGGTTGATTGGAGCAGTCCCTTAGCTCGTTTTTGTACGCTTCTTCTTGCAATTCAAAGATTTATGAGTTCGTGGGGTTTGTGCCTCTTTTCTGTCGGAATTTGTTTGAAGGTTTCTCTGTGCAAGCTTGTGAAAAATGGCCTCTTTGTCTCACATTATGCTGGAGGGTAGTCAGAAATTCAACGACCACAACTACAACACTTGGAAGCAGCATATGATGACAATATTCGAGTATCGATGTCTTGACTAGATTGTTCTAGGAAACAAGACACATCCTTCAACAAAAAATAAAGATCAAGAAAAGTTTGATAAGCAAAATCGGGAAGCCGTGATGCTTATTAAATTGTTGGTCATTGTTGACCAGTTGCCTTAGGTACTATCAGGAAAATCAGCGAAAGAAATCTGGGATCTTCTGAAAGATCTTCATGAAACATCCGACAAGAGCAGAGCGTTCTTTCTAAAGAACATGTTCTCCATCATGATGGATGAGAAGACAACTCTGCAGGCGCACTTGACAAAAATCAAAGACATTTGTGATCAGCTTGAGGCTTTTAGTCGGAAGATGGAGGAGGAAGATATGGTAGTCATCACTTTGAAGAATCTACCAAAGTCTTATGAGCACTTTATTGAGATGCTCAACATTACCTCAACTAATGTTGACTTGAAGTTTCCGGAGCTTTGCACCAAACTTCTCTAGCAGGATCGATGAAAACAACAGTTTGGTAGTGGCGCTAGTTCATCATCCATGGAACAGACATTTCCTGCCAAGACATTTCAAAAGAATAATGGCAAGAATCAACCCTCTTAGCTGACCAACCAAGCTCAATCCCAGGACTCTTCCAAGAAGAAGAACATTTAGTGCAACTATTGTCATAAGTATGGCCACATGAAGAAAGATTATCGGAAACACTTGGCTTCTGAACAGTCCAAACAAGGAGAGTCTAACCCTAAAGCCAATGTTGCAGAGCACACTGAGCAGAAGGAGTCTGTGTTCTATGCCTTTATGGCCAAGAGTCCTGCAAATCCTGTTAAATCCTCTGCTTGGTATATTGATTCAGGTGCATCTCGACATTTCACTCATCATTGAGATTGGTTCATTGAGTACACGCCATTCAGAGATTCTATTATCTTTGGAGGAGGCGAAGAGTATACTGTTGTTGGAATGGGCAACGTGCATATTCATTTTGGAGGGAGAAATTTAATATTTTTGGATGTATACTTTGTACCTGGCATGGAGCTAAATTTACTTTCAGTCAGTCAGATCATGCGCCACTCTCCTTAGCTAGATATTGTTTTCAACATGCATACATGTAGCATTATTGAAAGAGAGACTCGCACTACAGTTGTTCAGGGACTTGAGGATCATGGTCTATATGAACTTGTTGATTCTGGTGATTCTTAGGAGCACGCTATGGCAGCCAGGAGTACTTCCATTAGCAACCTCTGGCATTAGCATTATGGGCACTTGAATATGCATTATCTCTCTCAGCTATCTAGAGATAATTTGGTTGGTGGTTGTAATGTCCCCTTTTCAAGCCTGACATTTTCAGTGACCGTTAGCCTTTCTTTGGGAACCCGAAGGCTAGGCGGAAGTTAAAATTAGGGTTTCCTAATTTTGAGGAGGTCATTGCTCTGAGATGGTTGTTTTAATGGCGGATTCCTTCTGGGTTTTCAGAGGGCTTCGCAGTGGTATGTTCGTCTCAGCATTCAGAGTACTTTTTGGAATTTACTATTTTTAGTAAATTCTATTTGTGGCAGCCTTCCAGATGAGCTCAGGTTGGTTGACTCCCGGCTTCAGATTGATCAGTTGACTTCATGAGTATTGGCTTCAGGGCACTCTCGGAGAAATAAGTTAAGTCATTTAAATTAAAAAGTCACGTTTAAATGTTATATTTTAATGTTGACCCCTTGGCTTAGGCTTAATGACTTAATGTTGTTTTAAAAAGTGGGTCTTGAGGGTGGCGCCCTCATTAAGAAATGTTTTAATTATTTCCTAAGTCAAAGCAAGATTATGAGGGGCGCATAATTCAAAGTTTGATATTTAATTAAAATGTCAAATCTGGAGCTTTGAAGAGAAAGTACGCCCTCTTGAGGAGATTAGAGATTTTGACCTAAAAGCTGATTTTAGGGTTTCGTGAAGTCAAAACGAAACTTATAAAAAGGAGGCTTGTGCATCATTTTGGGGATCTTTGGAAAATACACTGTTATGCTGCCGGATTGGCTCTGGGAACGCTTCGAGGAATGAAGGCCTCCTAGTTCGGGCATCGCTTCGTGTTTGCAAGACAACATCAAGTGGTGATTCTTAGTCTAGTTTGTGAGTTATTGATATTTGTGCATTGTAATCGTCATTGTAATCCTTTAGTTTCTGATTCTGCATTTTAGAGGTATATTAATGGTGCATTTTAGTGACAGCAGATTTAATGTTTTGCTCATATCTCAAAAAAGACAAAAAATATAGTTTTGGGTATTGCATCATTAGTTGAGTTTGTAATAGGCGCCAATATTCTCCAGATATTAGAATTTTTAAAGAAGTCTTGAATTTCCTAGAAGAAGTCGAATTTCTGTACTAGGCCGCACCATTGAGATCTGCATTGGAATCCGTGTTAATTAAAGCTGCAGTGTTTGGTTCAGTCTCAAGGGTCTATCTTGGTCGCCTAGGTCTTCAGAGTGCTTAGCATTTTATGGCATGTCAATTGGATGATTATTGAGCAAGTTGTGAACATTTGTTGGAACTTGTGAACTGCTGATTGCACATTTAAAGTACAGATCTGACAAAAGACGAATACAGAAATCTGCATTTCTGTTTTGTGGTTGGGACACTGTGATTTCTTAAGGATTGTAATTGCTTCTTGGTTGAACGTACTATTTGATAAGCATATGATATCTTGACATTGCAGGCAGTCATAATCTTTGTAAACTGGCAGTAGTACTGACCAGTGTTTTAATATTGCTTTGTCATTTCTTGTAATAATCATTCCTACTTTCAGTTTAAGAGTAAAATAGTGATAACTCCGCCCTATGGTCGCTACTGTCCATTCTGGATGTGCAAGCACATTCTGGGTGTCGAGAAGTTTCCTCTTTCAGCATTATTTCTTTCAAGCATTGTTTTGTATTCACTCCGTCATATGGTCGCCCCTCACTCCGCTTTGGATTGGGTAGCACATACTTGGCGTCGAGTTCCTTTTCCAGCATAAGTAGTTATTTTAGATCCTCTGACCAATGCTCGCCATCATCGGCGCCATTCTGGTTAGAGTTGCTTTCTTGCACGTTTTGGTTTCTTTCTCTAACCTTAACGAGTGCACTGCTTTGTAATCTGTAATTTGAAATTGTAAAAAGTCGAAAAAATTTGGCTCGGAATATTTCAGGTCTACTTGCGATTTAGACTCAGAATCATGGAGTATGCGAAGCTTGTTAGGCTGGAAAGCAGCATTGGACTCCATTCTCAAATGGTGAGTCATGGAGAGCTTCCAAGGTATTACAGCTGGTTCACGCTGATGTATGTGGACCAATGAACACTCCTTTTGTTACTGGTTGCAGGTATTTTTTGTTATTTGTTGATTATTTTAGTAGAAGAATGTGGGTGTATTTTCTTAAAAACAAATAAGAGGTGTTCAGTATATTTCAACAGTTTAAGGCCTTAGTTGAGTAAGAGTCAGGTTCTCAAATAGTCACTCTTAGGTCTGATAATTGGGGGGGGGGGAGTTTTGTTCTTTTGACTTCTCCAATTTTTGTGTTGCACATGGCATTAAGCGCCAACTTACCACACCCTACACCCCTCAGCAGAATGGTATAGTTGAGCGTCGCAATCACACCATTACTAAAATGGCTTGTTCTATGTCCCTAAGAAATTTTGGGCTGAAGCAGTTTATACTGCAGTTTATCTTCTGAACTAGTCTCCTATTTATGTCATTAAGAAGATGACTCTTGAAGAAGCCTGGTTTGGACACAAGACTAAGATCAGTCACTTGAAAGTTTTTGGTTGTACTGCTCATATGTGGATTCTAGATGCCAAGCACAATAAGTTGGATTCCAAAAGCCAGAAACTCATGTTCGTTGGTTACAGTGAGAATCATAAGGCATATAGGCTGATTGATGTAGATACAAATCGTCTCATCTTCAGTCGTGATGTTGTGGTTGGTGAAGCTAGTGGGCCCTTCTATTTGTCTTCTCCTTCTGTGAGCCTTGAGGACCAGTCTCTGAAGGCTCCTGATTTGGGTGTTTGTCTTCCCCTAGCTCCACCTGATGGGAGGGATTTTGCAGCTGTGTAGGCACCTTAGCAGAATATTCCACCCGCCCCTCCTCAAGACAATTTGGATCCTAATCTAGCTGATTTTGTTCCAACCACCCCTGGTGATGTTGTTCCTCCCGTTTCAGATATTGGTACTTCTACTCTATGGGCTAAATGGTATGCTAAAACTGTAAGTGATCTTCATGATGATGAATTGATTGAGGGTAGATCTGCTCGGAAAAAGAGCAAGCAACAAAATATAGTTAGTTTTGCTCTTATGGACAACCTTCACAACATCTCTGACCCTCAAACATATTTAGAGGCTAAAGGCATACTTGAGTGGGAGCAGGCTATGGAAGTTGAACATCATAGTCTTCTAAAGAATAACACTTGGGTCCTCTCCAATCTTCCACACCTGGGAAGAAGCCCATTGGTTGCAAATGGGTGTATAAAGTTAAGTACAAGGTTGACATAACTCTTGATAAGTATAAGGCTCGGTTAGTAGCCAAAGGGTTCTCATAGACAGAGGGCATTGATTATGAGGAGACTTTTGCTCCCACAACCAAAATGAGTACTATTCGGCTTGTCCTCACTATTGCAACCTAGTTTGGATGGAAAGTCCATCAAATGGATGTTAAGAGTGCATTCCTCAATGGTGATCTATAGGATGAAGTCTATATGACTGAACCTTCTGGTTTCAAGGTTGTTGGTAAAGAACACCAGGCATGTAGACTAGTGAAAGCACTCTATGGCCTTAAACAGGCTCCACGGGCATGGTACATGAAAATTGATAAGTACCTCGTTGATCATGGTTTTGAAAGGAGCCCTTCTGATTCTAATTTGTATGTCAAACAGTCTGGTGATGATATTCTTTTGCTTCTTGTCTATGTTGGTGACCTGATCATTACTGGAAGCTCAAAACATCTGATTGAGGAGATAAAACATAATCTTAGTCAATCATTTGACATGACAAATTTGAGAATTCTTCATTATTGTCTAAGTGTTGAGGTTTGGTAGAAAGATGGTAGAATCTTTATGTCTTAGTCCAAGTATGCCTGAAGTCTGCTTGATAAGTTCATAATGCATTCTTGCAAACCTGCATCTACACCTATGGAAAAGGGGCTAAAACTATCAACAAAATCAGATTCACTTGTGCAAAATGTATCAACATTCAGGCAACTAGTAGGCAGTCCCATTTATCTCACTGCTACTAGACTTGATCTTAGTTTTGCTATGAACTACATCTCTCGCTTCATGACAGCCTCTAAAGTAGAACATTGGGTTGCAACAAAGCATGTGTTGAGATATGTGAAAGACACTTCTGACTTTGGCATTCTGTATAGCAGGTGCAAGGATCCTAAGTTGATTGGTTTTACAGACTTAGATTGGGCAAGTTTTGTTGATGACAGGAAGTCTACTTTGGGTATGTTTTTAGTTTGGGTATAGGTGCAGTTACATGGACCAGCAAGAAGTAGTAGGCAGTGGCTCTTTGCTTGACTGAAGCTGAATATTGGGGAATTGTTAAAGCAACTTGTGAGGCAGTTTGGCTTCGAAGGATGCTTTTTGACATGTGAATATCTCAAGCAAGGCCTTCCCCCTTGTATTGTGACAATCAAGGGGTGCTGAAACTTGCCAAAAATCCAGTCTTCCATGAAAGGACCAAACATGTTGAACTTCATTGTCATTTCATCCACTAGCCTATCGAAGATGGATTAGTGGTATTGCAGTATGTTCCAACTGAGGATCAAACTGCTGATATTCTCACCAAGTCTTTGAGCTCGGATAAGTTTGTCAAATTTAGGGGGCACCTTGGTGTAGTTGATAGATTGACCATTAAGGGAGGGTATTAAATTAATATTTAGATAGTTTATTAATGGTCAATATTGTAATATATTAAAGTAGGATTGTTTCTATTCTTTTGTTCGCTTCAGTTTAATTTAGAAACTTATATATTCTCTCTAAATCTCTGTATTGTAAAATCTATATAAAGAGCCTTTGTCTCTTTCATTAAATACATTAAGATTTTACCATTACAAGTCTTACATGTGTTTCACATTTGGATGGGTAGTCAGACTTTAAGTCCTTTCTTCTTTGTTACCGGGTCCTTGTGTTTTGGCCCCCATACTTGACTGAGTCTGGTCTTGGTTCGGGTCCTTTACGGGTCTAGCCCCAAGTACGCTTAGGGTCCTTCTCGGGGTGCCTAGGAAGGACCCTGGGCAAAGTTGGGTCAAACCCAGCCGAACCTAGGGGGATCCAAGGGTTCCCTCCCAAAAAAAGTAATTTTCTAAAACATTTTTTATGTAAGTTAACGAGAAATAGGTAGGTAATTGGTGCAGTAACAAGAAATGCCAGCTTTTTGGAGACATTGGGTATGGTTTTTTGTTAAATGTATATGCATATGTATGCATTTATGTATGTATATGTGTATGTATATATGTATATGTGTGTATTTATGTATGTATATGTGTATGTATATATGTATATGTGTGTATTTATGTATGTATATGTGCATGTATATATGTATATGTATGTATTTATGTATGTATATATGTTATATGTGTATGTATATATACACACATAAATAGGTAGGTAATTGGTGCAATAATAGGAAATGCTAGCTTTTTGGAGACATTGGGTATGGTTTGCTCTTAAATTTATATGCATATGTATGTATATGTGTATGTATATATGTATATGTATGTATATATGTTATATATGTATGTATGTATACATATACATACATACATATATATTCCCGTACTCGTACCCAAGGAAAAAAATTGCCGTATTGCCGTACCGTAGCCGAACTAGTAACTTGGCCTTTCTTCTTATCTTTTCATCCTTGCCTTTATATGCAAGATCTCTTTTATACATTTTACATAACATGCATATATGATGATTGTTTTATCTTGCAATTTTTGTTTGTAGAATGCATTTTTATCTTGCAAGCTGATCTTGGCTGCTTCAACATGGTATTAGAGCATGCTTGTAAATCGATTCTCTTATTTGCAAAGGTCATGGCCACCTACTTTCAAATGATGCGTCATAGGGAAAAACTAACTTCATGGTTACGCTTAGAAGGCCCGAGAAATGAATTTTTATATAAAAACATTTTGTGATAGAAAATTCTGGAGTTTTTTAGATAGGTCATCAATGGTAGCTGTATGAAAAAACAAATGCAAGAAATCTAATTAGTTTTTCCCTAGCATGTTGTGTAGCCTATTTTCCCAAAAAATTGTAAAATCATTGTGTGCTAAAAAATGGTTGAGGGTCAATTGATTGGATATCAACCCTACAATAAGGTCAGAGTAAACAAATATAAAATAGAAGCCAAAATTCATTGCAAGAAAAATTTCTCCTTATTGATTGTGCAAAAAGTTTTACACAAACATCTAGCTGAAAGAAAGCACACCAAAATTTTACTTCCTACTTTCTTTTACATCAAAATAATGTGTCAATTTGGCCTTCTCAACCTACTTGGTTGTCAAATTCTTATGCTAACTAAGTCTTCAATCTCACTACTCCCTGCTTCAGTTCTTATTTAATATCTGTAATGCTTTGCTGGAGGAAACCATCTTCTATGTGTTTTCCCTTGAATTAAGCTCCATGTTGCCCTTGCTCTTGTTGGAAATGTTGTTATTGATGTCAAAGGCATTGGAAAAGATTGTTGAACAAATTGTCATTGATATCAAAGATGCTCAAGTTGAGATAGTTGGAGGTTATCACTGATATCATATAGGATGAAGATCATGAAGGGTAAAGACATTGAACAAACTTAAAAAGGAGATTGTTATAAGTATTGTCATTGATGTCAAAGTATCATTGATATCAAACACCACAAATCGTGCAGATATGCTCAAATGAGATACAAAGAACATGGGTCATTTTTCAGCATTCAAATTGATATTCAACATTCAAACTGATATTCAGAATATAGCTCGGATGAAATAGCTCGAATGAAATTGATATTCAACATTCAAATTGATATTTAGATTATAGCTCGAATAAAATTGATATTCTGCATTCAAATTCATTTAAATCTGAGAATGTTCATTTAGATCGTGACTTCCAGATTGCCTTCCAGATTGCTTATTATCTGTCTGAAGATATGAGAGCTTTGTACAAATGATCGAACTAAGTATTAACATAATACATGTTTACATAACATAATACGTGCTTACATGTTTGTTAAAAGATATGATGTCTTCAGTAATCGTAGAAGTGTTAAGTGCCGATCATGAAGAGGAACGTTGGTGCCGATCATGAAGAGTAACGTTGGTTGGTCAAGGACGACTTTCTTCAAAAGACGTGTTTTTCTGATCAAAGCTTATGGACACATCCAAAACTCCAAAAGACGTGTTCATAGCATTCACATCCTTCAAGATCTGAAAGACGTGTTTATGTCTAACAAAATACGTGTCTCCCATTGATGTCATCAATGATTGTAGATAACTTTTCAAAAGGAATTGTTTCTTTATTATTCGACCTTTATTCATTAGGTGTGCTCATTTGTTGAAAAGGCACAATCATTCGATGCTGTACCTGAAGAGTGTGTTTCAGTTGATCTGATCAATAAAGAAGCATTCTTACAAACATATTCAACTAACAAAGTAGAAACAAACTAAACAGAATCAAAGACTATGAAGGCAGAAATTTGGTTTAATGAAGTGGTATGAATAAAAGTTGAAAAGGCAAAGTTATGTCCTTTCATCAAAAGGCACAATCTTGGATCAAAGTATATATTTGCAAATCATTTTTGATTTGAATGTGTTGTTGAAGAGTTGTAGGCTGTTCATATCAGAGGTCCCATCTTCTTGTGTCGGCTTAGGGTGAGATCATTCATCACAAAAGCAGATTGGAGAATTGGGAGAGTGCAGATCTGATTGAAGGCAAGTCTCTTTCATCCATCAAGTCAAGGTTGGTGCCTTCCATTAGGGGTTAATTCTCCTTGTAGGTTGGTTCCTACTAAAATTGTAAGGGGTTGGTGCTCCTTGTAGGTTGTAGCCTACAAAATCTTCTCATTCATAAATCAAGTGGGTTGGTGCCTACTTCAAATTGTAAAAAATCATTTAATCAATTCAATAAAGTGGTGTCAACTTGTTTTCTTTGAGTCATAGCAAGAGTTGATAGTAATAAGAGTTTAAAGATTGTTTGAAAAGATTGAGAATAGAAAGTTTGGTTTGATTTACTGATTCACCCTACGCCCGCTCCTCCCCCACCCCCCTTCAGTAAATCTTTTGTGCTCTTCAATTGGTATCAAAGCGAGGTCCTTCTTGAAAGCCTAACCGCTTGAAAGAGATCCTTAAGAGCACATATGGCAGATCATAACAATACAGTCAAAGCACCCATCTTTGATGGGACTAATTATGCATTTTGGAGTATCAAGATGGAAGCATATTTGAATGCACTTGGGTTTGATGTGTGGCAATCTGTTGTTGATGGGTATACACCTCCAGCAACCCCTCCAACGAATCAAGCCGGGAAAAAGAGAAGTGAAAACAATGCAAAAGCTAAGCATGCTCTTCTTTGCAGCCTAACAAATTTTGAGTTTACAAAGGTCATGCGTTGCAAATCAGCAAAAGAGATATGGGTCAAGCTTCAAAAAATCTATGAAGATGCCAAAGTAAAGAAGGCAAAGCTGCAAACACATCGTAGGAAGTTGGAAACCCTTAAAATGAATGATGATAAAGATATAGCCTCATACTTTCTTTGTGTTGATGAAACGGTGAACATCATGAGAGGACTTGGTGAAGAAATTGATGATGCTTTTATTGTTGATAAGATTCTAAGATCTCTATCTACAAAATTTGAAGCCAAGGGTGCAGCATTGGAAGAATTAACAAACCTGGATCAGCTATCAAAAGGCGAATTACATAGGATTCTTGCTGCTTATGAAATGAGGATTGAGGGGAAGACACCACAAAATGAAATTTCTTTCAAAGCGTCCAATAAAGGAAAAACTAAACATGATACTTCAAATAAGAAGTCAAGCGATGATGAAGCAGAGACCTATTTCATGAGGAAGCTTAAAAAGAGTAGAAGAAAGTACAAAGGGAAATATCCTTTTAAATGTTTCAATTGTGGAGAAGTTGGACATTATGCTTCAAATAGTCCTCAAAGTGATAACAACTCAAGTGACACAAGCAAGGATGAAGAAGAGATATACACAAAGAAAAAGGGAAAGAAAAATTCTAAGCACAAGTCAAAGAAGAAATTCCAAAAACACAAAAAGAGTTTCTACTCAAAGAAAGATAGCAGCACTTTTGAAGAACAAAGCGAAGGTTGCCCAAGCAATGATGAAGAAGAGATATTGTTCATGGCTGAATATGAAGCACAAGATGCTGATCAAGAATGTGACGAAGAAGAAGAAGAATGCAATGAAGAAGAAGAAACAGATCTAGAGGAAGAACTTCATTATGCATACAAGAAAAATGGAGAATTGAAGAAGGTGGTCACCAAGCATAAACTGAAAACTAAGGAATTGACAAAAAGCTTGGAAGAATTAAACAGAATAATTGAAGATTTAAGAACTCAACTTGTAGAGGCTGAACAAGTTGAAAATGAGATAAAGATCAAGTTAAGTGCAAAAGAGAGAGATTGTGACAAGTTGGTACAAGAAGTTGCCATGCTGAAAAATGAATTGGAAAAGACAAAGAAAGAATGTACAAAGTTTGATGACAATGTTACAAGTTTCAAGGAAAATGAAAGAAAATTTAACTCTAGGCAGTTTTACTCTTTCAATGGATATTGCTTTTCATGCAACTATTTTGGCCACAAGCAATGAATTGCAGATTTCATGCAAAAAATACTCCAAGCTTCACTAGTAGAAACTATAATTCATTTGATCATGATGTTATGTGTTTCAAGTGCAACAACTTTGGACACCTAGCACGTTTTTGTAGATATGGCTTCGTGGAACCCCCTAGACAAGATATGAAGAAGAACACCATTGGAAAGGAGAAAAAGATTACAAAAGTATGGAGAAGGAAACAAAAGCAAAGTGATGATGAGGATAAATCTATGACCATGCAAGATACATGTCATACACTCATTAAGAATACATCATTTAGTGAAGAGGTGTGATTTGTTTTCAAAGGTTTCAAATGATCAATAAAGTTTGTGTCTCTTTGTTAAGAGATGTCTCCATACATAGAGGCAAGAAAATATGAAAAGAGAAAGAAATTGTGGAAAGAAGTGTGGAGAACTGTAATGAACCGGACCAAATTTTTTCCGATTTTTGAATGCAATTACAACAACATACAGAAGGCATCCATTAGGGTTAGATAAATCAAACCAGCAGTTACAATATAACTCATTGCCAAGAATGCGCACTCAATCTCAACAAGAGAGAGGCTGTCATATGGCAAGAGGATCGTCAGTACAATAAATCAGAACTTCAACTGAAAATAACTCAACACCAAGTATGTGCTACCCAAACCAGAATGGAATGAGGCGACCATATGGTGGAGATTTAAAGAAATACAAATGCAACTTCGAAATAAACTCAACACCCAGAATGTGCTTTCAAACCCGGAGTGGGAATGGAGCTACCATAGGGCGGAGATGTAAGATATTACAATGCAAATCAAAGTAAATAGTCGGCAAGCCAGCCTCTTCCACTTATTCAGTGGGCAATTACAAACATGATAAGCAAAACTGAGAGAAATGCTGACAGTACTACTGTTCAGCTTACAATGAGAAGTAGAATGCCTGCAAGATCAAGGATTTAAGCTCTACAAGTTGCTGCAATAGTAAAGATGTCATCCACTAGGTCAATAATGAATTCCTAACACCCGTCCTTCGCTAATATGCAATTTTCTCAAGTCTGATCTGACAGACCAGCAACATGAATTACAGAACCAGCAATGCATAAACTCAATGAAAAGCTCACAACTCACTCATTTCTCACTCAAATTACATGAAAACTGATGCAAAATACTCTTAAAATGATGGCGCCTAGTTTAGTAATGAAAAAGGGCAGCTAAAAGTGGCTATTAATTAATGGCACGGATCCCAAAGCACTCCAGAAAGTAGGGCTTTCAAGAAATGACGAATTTGCTTTATAAAATCAGAAACTTCATTAAAAATCCCACAAATTTGCAAGTAAGGTCGCCCCAAGTAGAGAAGATGATATGACCAACACCCAGAACAATATCTTTTTTTATTTTTGATATATGAATGAAACTTCGAATCAGCTATGATATTCAGCAACATCCAGAATATGACAGAAATGCAAGTACTCAGCTACAAAATGCAAGATCATCAAAACAATGCAAAACCTCACTACAAATTCACTCAAAACAAGCAAACCTCTCTACTAGGTGCTATCTCTCAAGCACGAAGTCGAGCCCAAGCTAGGAGGCATTCATTCCTCGAAGCAATCCAGCAACCATTTCGGCAGCATAACAATACTCAAGATATCAGATGCCCAAATGAAGACCCAAGCTCTCCTTTTATAACTTTGTGAAAACTCTCCAGAAGCTTCTAGAAACCCTAATTTTCAAATTTGAAGTAACTCCTTTTCCCTCCAAAGATGGCATCTCTTTTCTCAAGGCAAATTAACTTTTAATTTGAATTAATCTTCTCCTCAAGATGGGCGTCCCTTTTCAAACATTGATTTTTGGACCTTAGAATATAATAAAATAACTCCATGAGGCGCCACCCCTCAAAATCCCCCTTTTATGAACAACTTAAAGTTGCTTCACTAGGCCAAGGGGTCTCAATAATAAAATATAACATTAAAGTATAACATTTTAAAATCAACTGGATATCTCACCAAAAATGCTTCCCAAGGTCAAGATTGATCAAACCAATTGAACATACTGAAGATGAGAGCCAACCAAGCCAAAGTCAACAGGACCACTGCCAGAAATAGAATTTACTAAAAATAGTAAATTCTCGAAAGTGCTCAGAATGCCGAACCGAAACCACCAACGCGAAGCTCTCAGAAAACCCAGAAGGAATATGCAATCCAAGTTCAACATTTCCAAGTGCAAGCTCCGCAAAAAGACGAAAACGTCCTCCAAGAAGTTTGGAAACCCTAATTTCGAGCTTCTGCTTAGCCTACGAGCTTCCAGAAATAGGCTAAATCCAAATGAAGAGTGTAGGGCTAAATTGGGGACATTACAGTCCGCCCTTCCCAAAATTGCTTGCCCTCAAGCAATGCCACCACAACTCTAGAATAACTCAAACTGCACCAAACCAAACCAAGTACAATCCCAGGGTCCCATATCCGTCTAAAGGAGGACCCACCATGCTGATGCTGCACCACTTTGATCACAA
This sequence comes from Sequoia sempervirens, assembly GCA_007258455.2. Classification (NCBI taxonomy): domain Eukaryota; kingdom Viridiplantae; phylum Streptophyta; class Pinopsida; order Cupressales; family Cupressaceae; genus Sequoia; species Sequoia sempervirens. The sequence continues at coordinate 36,639 of VDFB02324038.1, read as the reverse complement.
CAGTGAAAGCATCGTACCAATGTTGCACTAACGTCCCTTGTAACTCCAAAGTGTTACCATCCATGATACTCAAATTGAAAGATGTTAAAGGACTGAGATCAAAATCATGCAACGTCTCACATACAAGATGCCCATAGTCAACAGTAACAATCATACCACTGTCAACCACAATTCTAGGCAAGAAGAAAGATAGGCTACTCAACTCAAAATCAATCTCCTCAACATACCTCCACATTGTAACAAATGAAGCCCTGATGGGAAAATTGATATCTTCAAATCTTCTTGCAAAGAGGAAAGCAATCCTTTGCAAGAGCTCAACAAATTCAGCCTCATGTCTTCTCCTGGAGCTACTATGCATCAACTGAATTATACCGACACCACCATGAAGACTTCTAATCACTCTTACTGTTCCAACTCCAAGAGTCTCAGAAGGGAAAGCCAAAACATGTGGAAGTTCGTTGTCCAAAACCAATATAGTAAAGAAACTATCAAAATTTGCTTCACAAACCTCCATAGGATGAACTCCAACAGTAGAATAGGTGCGAAGGAACAAATAATCTCTGCTGTTCAAGGCGGAAGTCAAGTGCAATCTGATTTTAGCACTTCACACAAGAAAAAACAGTAGCACCAAAGAAATTCCCAAGTGTGAGTGTATGATATGAGCATAGAGTTGCAAGTTAATCCCTCAAAAATGGCAGGAGAACATACTAGAACAATCTCCAACTGAAAACTACCACCACTTTGGCAAGTAGTGAAGGACAATCTCTTCCAAACGAGAGTAACTCCACAAGTAAAGAGGCTGGTCTGCCTCCAATCAGCAAGCTCATGTCCCAAAATCTGCCCTTGTCTTGTCCAAGGATCAACGCCAAGAGCAACCAACTGTTCATCTTTCCAACCCATACTCAAAATTTCTCTCCAATCCATTTGTTGATGAACAAATAGGGCCATCAAGTGGTTGGTGAAGAGAAGGACAACACCCAAAGGTCTGAAAATTTGATCACCAACCCACCAAAAATTCCTCTTTCCCCAAGCCATAAACTCCATCAACCCAAGTTGAGAATACCAAGTATGGATACCCAACTGAAAGTGATCTCCAACATAATGAAAAGAAAACTCAACACATTCCCAAATGCTAGCAAGGATCAAATGCATACTGAAGAGATTGATGCCTCCGCTAATGAACCTTTGAAGCCTATCCATGAAAGCTTCAACCACATTGGAGCATGAACTATTAAATGACTTCAAATCCAAATCCAAAAATAGACCAATATGTGCCAAAGTATTGTTCAACCAAAGGGATGGATTGACAAGCATGCAAACACCAAGTTCTGGTCCATCTTCATTCCCTTCTTCATGAGTAACAAGACTAAAATCTTCGCTTCTTGCTGCTGTACTGAAGTTACCAGCAGCTACCAAATCTTGCCTCGTTAACACCTTGGTGTCGAAGATGTTGAAATCTCCTCGAATCAACACTTCCCATGTATAGACTTCATCCTCAAACCCACTTATGCATTCATTACTAATCAACAGACGTGGCACTTCCTCATGGAGTGATATCGAGGCATCCAAGCACTGGAAACCAAACTCAGTTTCATTCTCCATTTCATCCTCTACTTCATAGAGAGGATTATCATAACTTTTCTCACCACCTTCTTGAAAAAGAGGATTGTCATAAACTTGAAAGTCATTCCTTTCATCTTGCTGCTCCAAATCTGCACATGCAACCTTTGATTTTCTTGTGAAACCTTCAAGATCAAACTCCTCTTGAAGACTATCAATCTCATCAATTACTTGCTTGATTTCTCCAGCTCTTCGTGCATCCTCTTGCTCCTTGAAAAGTTTGAAATCTGCAAACTGATCTTCAACCTTTCTTAGAGCCAACTGAGTTTCTTTCAACTTGTCCTTTGTTGATTTAAGCTCCAAAGTGAGCTCATCAACCATACTCTCCCTTTCTTCGAAAACAATGAAGGCCTTCTTTGCAGATTCAACGGCATGATCTCTATCTTCAATCAAGCCTATGTACTCGGATTTCATGGTCTCCAAGGAATCTTTGATTAGTTGCAATTTAGGAAGAGCAACTTCATCCTTAACTCCACTTTGTCTCTCTTCAAATTGAGCCTTCCAATAGAGATCATCAACCAAATTGTGTGTGCGATCAAATAGGGATAGCGCTTGCACTTCTTTTTCAAAAGATACCTTGCATTGATCTTTCCACTCATGAACATGCATAGATGGTGAACTGCTGATAGGCTGCAACTGAAAATCAGAACTTTGTTTTTCATCTTTGCTACCCTCATAGCTGCTCCAAGACTCCTTTCCTTCACCACCTACTAGCTGAAATTGCTCAATATCACAAAGAGAATTAGACTCCACAAATTCTTCAATCCAATGCTTACAACCAGCTTCAAGCATTGATAAATTGGATTTGTGTTTAGGAACTCCATCAAACTTTCCATCGTCAAGAGCCATATGATCTTCAAGCTCCACTTCCACCTCACTATCTTCATGATCCAAGTTTATGGCAGCTCCCTCATAGCTTGCAAAGCAATCAGAATTTTGAACTTCATCAGGATCAAAGGGAAACTCATCCCACACAATTTCTTTGTCATCACTAAATGCCTTCACTCCTGGATCCCAAGTGCTAGAGGATTGATTGTTTTGATCAAAAGGAAAGTGCTCTTTGTGCTTCTCTTGGAGGGTTGACTCTTTGAATAGGTCACCACCCAACTCACTTAAACTGATATCTTCATACATACCTCCCTTCAATGGCTTGGTTTGAAGATCAAACCCAAAACCACCCTTGACACTGTCACTATAATGAAGTAAAGAATCTTTAGTGCTAGCTGTTTGGGAAATTTTATCATCTATATCTTCAATGAACCCATCATCTATAGGTATTTTTCTGATCTCATCATGAATAGTCATATGTATGCCAAAAAGGTCTTCTTGATCACTTGTCATAACTTCATCTTGTGAAAACTCTTGAGCTTTTTGGCCAGCAACATAGAAAGAATTATCCATCACCACATCCTCAACAAATGGAGGCATAAACACTACGGCATCTTTACCAATGATATCATTATGGTAATGATCAAAAGCTGGTTCAAGGACACCACTAGTATTCTCCTCATCAATGCACTCATCCCATACAATAGTTCTACCAACATCTTCTGTGAAGCCCTTAGTATCAAAACCTTCATGGGATAAATCCAAATTAGGATTCAAGTCTGCTGCTATATTCTTTTCACCGAACTGATCTTTGTCACTTGCTATCACATGCAAGTCTAGGGGGGTATTATGGGGCTCTCCCACACACTCCTCAATTGTCAAGGTTTCTATATCAAACTTACGATCATTTTGAGGTGACATGTGCACCTTGCTTGTGCCACCTTCAATATTAGTTGACTGATTTTTCTCTTCGTCATGTTCATTTGTGGGCTGCAATCCACAAATAGGCACTTCTTCTTCCTTCATTGCACCTGCAACCATGGCATGTTCTGCTTCCTCCTTAATCATTTTCTTGATGTAGTTGACCATAGCCCGCTTTCCAGGGTGATAAATCACCACACAATCCAAAAAGGTATCAAATGAAACATCGTTCTTAAACTCCTCTGTCATGCTCTGATAATCTTTATGGAGTTTGGCAGCCTCATGTTCACATTTCTTCTTGAACTGGCATTCTTTAGAAACCCCAATCAAATCCGACTTCTCAGACTTAGCATAAATCTTTCTGATTCCACACCTTAACTCAGGATCCTTCAATAGCGTACACAGATCATGCATTAACTCAGGTAGAGACTTCTCTGTAGTCATCTTTCTCTGTTCGTAGTGTCTGGTATCTCTGTCACTCATCTGACAATTAAATCATTAATTACTTTCACAGGATGGCAGGAACTTCTGCTCTGATACCACTGTAATGAACCGGACCAAATTTTTTCCGATTTTTGAATGCAATTACAACAACATACAGAAGGCATCCATTAGGGTTAGATAAATCAAACCAGCAGTTACAATATAACTCATTGCCAAGAATGCGCACTCAATCTCAACAAGAGAGAGGCTGTCATATGGCAAGAGGATCGTCAGTACAATAAATCAGAACTGCAACTGAAAGTAACTCAACACCAAGTATGTGCTACCCAAACCAGAATGGAATGAGGCGACCATATGGTGGAGATTTAAAGAAATACAAATGCAACTTCGAAATAAACTCAACACCCAGAATGTGCTTTCAAACCCGGAGTGGGAATGGAGCTACCATAGGGCGGAGATGTAAGATATTACAATGCAAATCAAAGTAAATAGGCGGCAAGCCAGCCTCTTCCACTTATTCAGTGGGCAATTACAAACATGATAAGCAAAACTGAGAGAAATGCTGACAGTACTACTGTTCAGCTTACAATGAGAAGTAGAATGCCTGCAAGATCAAGGATTTAAGCTCTACAAGTTGCTGCAATAGTAAAGATGTCATCCACTAGGTCAATAATGAATTCCTAACACCCGTCCTTCGCTAATATGCAATTTTCTCAAGTCTGATCTGACAGACCAGCAACATGAATTACAGAACCAGCAATGCATAAACTCAATGAAAAGCTCACAACTCACTCATTTCTCACTCAAATTACATGAAAACTGATGCAAAATACTCTTAAAATGATGGCGCCTAGTTTAGTAATGAAAAAGGGCAGCTAAAAGTGGCTATTAATTAATGGTACGGATCCCAAAGCACTCCAGAAAGTAGGGCTTTCAAGAAATGACGAATTTGCTTTATAAAATCGGAAACTTCATTAAAAATCCCACAAATTTGCAAGTAAGGTCGCCCCAAGTAGAGAAGATGATATGACCAACACCCAGAACAATATCTTTTTTTATTTTTGATATATGAATGAAACTTCGAATCAGCTATGATATTCAGCAACATCTAGAATATGATAGAAATGCAAGTACTCAGCTACAAAATGCAAGATCATCAAAACAATGCAAAACCTCACTACAAATTCACTCAAAACAAGCAAACCTCTCTACTAGGTGCTATCTCTCAAGCACGAAGTTGAGCCCAAGCTAGGAGGCATTCATTCCTCGAAGCAATCCAGCAACCATTTCGGCAGCATAACAATACTCAAGATATCAGATGCCCAAATGAAGACCCAAGCTCTCCTTTTATAACTTTGTGAAAACTCTCCAGAAGCTTCTAGAAACCCTAATTTTCAAATTTGAACTCCTTTTCCCTCCAAAGATGGCGTCTCTTTTCTCAAGGCAAATTAACTTTAATTTGAATTAATCTTCTCCTCAAGATGGGCGTCCCTTTTCAAACATTGATTTTTGGACCTTAGAATATAATAAAATAACTCCATGAGGCGCCACCCCTCAAAATCCCCCTTTTATGAACAACTTAAAGTTGCTTCACTAGGCCAAGGGGTCTCAATAATAAAATATAGCATTAAAGTATAACATTTTAAAATCAACTGGATATCTCACCAAAAATGCTTCCCAAGGTCAAGATTGATCAAACCAATTGAACATACTGAAGATGAGAGCCAACCAAGCCGAAGTCAACAGGACCACTGCCAGAAATAGAATTTACTAAAAATAGTAAATTCTCGAAAGTGCTCAGAATGCCGAACCGAAACCACCAACGCGAAGCTCTCAGAAAACCCAGAAGGAATCTGCAATCCAAGTTCAACATTTCCAAGTGCAAGCTCCGCAAAAAGACGAAAACGTCCTCCAAGAAGTTTGGAAACCCTAATTTCGAGCTTTGCTTAGCCTAGGAGCTTCGAAATAGGCTAAATCCAAATGAAGAGTGTAGGGCTAAATTGGGGACATTACAAGGAAAGCATATAAAGTTGGATTATGGAAGAAATTATAGAAGGTCAATCAAAGGCAGCCATTAAGGAGAAATAAAAAGAAGAAAAAAAGTGTTCAAAGGCAACAATTAGTCTTAACAAAAAGACATCCTTTTAAAGAGTTATCTATTTTCAAAGAGATGCAACTCTTTATTGAGATGTAAAGATATATATAGAGTTTATGGAAAATAAGAGAGAGGTGTGTGGAATAGAAAGGAAGATCTATTAGTCAAGAGAGAAGTGTGTGGAGGATAACAATATATATTATTGTGGATATGTGTGAAGAGGCAGCAATTGTTATTAAAGAGGAGTCATGTCTATTTGAAGGGTTATTATGAAAGGATGTATCTCTTCATAGGGGCATGAAGATATAAAAGGGATTGAAAAATGTGTGGTGAATGTGAGTAGTTTGAGCTAAATCAAAGAGTTAAATCACCAATGATACTAGTAAAACGGTGTTACACAGGAGCTCATTACAATAATTTCGAATATCATAAGCTGCTGCTACAATGTGGAAATAATGATAAACTCATGGCACAACTCCCAAAATGAAACCCCAACATGAAACAGGTATTCCCAGCAAGTATTATCAATTACCTCATGGAATGATCCCCAAGGATTGTATCAGGTCTGGTACGCTGTTGCTACAAGTCTGATATAAATTGCAGGTCTGATGAAGATGTTGCAGCAGTTTGAAACACCAACCAGGAAGCTACCTAATGGTCACAACTTCATACAAATCACTATGGAACTCTCCCAAGATGCTTGCAAGGTAAAGACAAGGTCTAGGCGCCTCCAAAGCAGATTGAACAGCGGGGAAAAGAGGCACCAAGCCCTTCAAATGGTATGACGAACAAGGAGGGGTGAGCAGCTAGGAAAAATCCCAATCTCCTTCAAAAAAATGTACTTTGGCATAGGGGGCATCCAAGGAAGTAGAATCATATGCTTCAATGCCCACAAAACGATATGCCTTCCAAGTTGCACAAGCGAAAATGTTGGTTTGGCCTATATATGAATGGTATGACCAACAGGCTATAAACTTCTAAAAAGCACTCCAAAAACACACCAAAACCTTTGCAAGAAGAGGTGTCACTCCAAAACATAGCTAGAAAACATCATAGGAAATCAAAATTGAAAGCAAACTAAAGGCCATCACTAATAAGCTCAAGGGAAGCCCTTGCAATGGAGCCACACCCATGTCCAACTAGGGAGTATCTTGCAACTCTGAAACTAGAGCCAACCTTGAGGGTTTTCTCTCTCAAAGGCCACAGATTCTGTCACCAATTTGGCAACACTTCGCTATCTTCAAATTGCATCTTTTCCTCTTTCGAAGCACTTGTGTCCAGGGCAAGGTGAGAGCATACAGTGGCAAAGTGTACATTGCATTAACTGAAAGCAACCACTTATTTAGTGGGGTGAGGAATAATCAAGAATCAATTGAAAGCCAATACCTTACACTTTCTGATCACCCGGATCGTGAGGTGGCAAGGTGAGAGCGTACGGTGGTAAGACTTACAATTAAGTGCTTCTGAAATAAACCACTTGTTCAGTGGGGTGAGTATGAAATCTACAAAGCATGAAATGAAACATCCTGCTTATTCGGCAGGAATTACAACTAGCAAGAAAGCAATTGGCGGCTAGCCGACCAAAGCAAAAGAAAGATCCTCCGTTTATTCAATGGGCATAACATGAAAGTAAAGGAAGCTCATCTACTTATTTAGCAAGAATGCCACTTATTCAGTGGGGTAAGTAGCAGTAATCAAAAGAGATAAATCACTGATCGTACTACCAAAACAGTGTTACAAAGCAACTCATTACAAATAATTTCAGAATATCATAAGCTGCTACAATGTGGAAATAATGATAAACTCATGGCACAACTCCCAAAATGAAACAAAGTATTCCCCAACCAAGTATTATCAATTATACCTCATGGAATGATGCCCCAAGGACTGTATTAGGTCTGATGCGCTGCTGCTACAAGTTTGATATAAATTGCAGGTTTGATGAAGACGTTGCAGCAGTCTTAAACACCAACCAGCAAGCTACCAAATGGTTACAACTTCATACAAATCACTATGGAACTCTCCCAAGATGCTTGCAAGGTAAAGACAAGGTCTAGGCGCATCCAAAACAGATTGAACAGTAGGGAAAAGAGGCAGAAATAAACACAACTTCCAATGCACCAAGCCCTTCAAATGTGGTATGGCCAACAAGGAGGGGCGACCAGCTAGGAAATAATGATAAACTCATGGCACAACTCCCAAAATGAAACAAAGTATTCGCCAACCAAGTATTATCAATTATACCTCATGGAATGGCGCCCCGAGGACTGTATTAGGTCTGATGCGTTGCTGCTACAAGTCTGATATAAATTGCAGGTTTGATGAAGATGTTGCAGCAGTCTGAAACACCAACCAGCAAGCTACCAAATGGTCACAACTTCATACAAATCACTATGGAACTCTCCCAAGATGCTAGCAAGGTAAAGACAAGGTCTAGGCGCATCCAAAACAGATTGAACAGTAGGGAAAAGAGGCAGAAATAAACACAACTTCCAATGCACCAAGCCCTTCAAATGTTATGGCTAACAAGGAGGGGCGACCAGCTAGGAAAAATCCCAATCTCCTTCAAAAAATCTGTCCTTTGGCATAAGGGGGCGCACAAGGAAGTAGAATCATATGCTTCAATACCCACAAAACGATATGCCCTCTTCCAATCAGCACAAGCAAAAGTGCTGGTTTGGCCTATGTATGAATGGTATAGCCAACAAGCAATAAATTTCTGAAAAACACTCCAAAAACACACCAAAACCTCTGCAAGAAGAGTTATCACACCAAAACATAGCTAGGAGACATCATAGGAAATCAAAGTTGAAAGCAAATTGAAAGCCATCACCAATAAGCAAACATAGGAAGAGCAAGGCCACCTTTTAAAACAACTTTAAGTTGTTAAGTCTAGGCGTGGGGGATACAAGGGGCCCAAAAATAAACTTATAACTTAAGTCATAAAATTAACTTTTTCGAGGACTTAAGTAATGATGGTTAAATAATATGCTAAAATTATTAGAACTCACCACTAAAATTGCCAACCTTGCTAGAACTGGAAACCTTGCATTGAATTGTTGCTAGGATCAATTGCCCAAAATAACACTTACTATAAATAACAAACTACTAAAAATAGTAAGTGTGTCCAAACTCCATATAAGCCCAAACTGAGGTGCATTGAAACTAAAAATAGTAAGTGCTAAAAATAGGCATTGCTAAAAATAGCAATATTGCCCACCAAGATCTTAGAAAACCCAGGAAAACCCAAAAAACATGTTGGCAACCCCTTGCAAATGTACCCAAAAAGTGTTGGAAAAAATCCTCCAAGGATCTTGGAATCCCTTGAAACACCTCTGTTTAGCCTAGCTAATGGTCACTAGAAAGCTTAGGACTGAGAAGGGGACATTATAGAGCCTCACAAAGAAGTGTGTTTCATTGATACAAACATAAACGAATTCAAGGTTGAGACAACTGAATATGTTCTAGATAAATAAGTGTCACTTCAGCAAGAAGCTCGTGCAGTTCCTGATGAATGGTATCTGGTTAATTCACTTTGATGGTGTATGTTCAAAAGAAGGCTCAGGAGCAAGGGTAATCCTCATTTCATCTATTGGTAAATCATTTAAGTATTCCTTCATCCTTTCTTTTAGTTGCATGAACAACGTGGTTGAGTATGAAGCTCTGCTACTAGGTTTGGTTCCAAATAAAGAAAATCATATGAAATATTCCGAACCAATTTTTTTTTAATTTTTTCAATAACAGTTACAATGCAACATGCACCCGTTAGGGCTAGCACTTAAAAACCAAAGCGATGCAGAATTCAACTCTAACCAAGGATGCGCCAGATGACGGCGAGCATATGGTCAGAGGATCTCAATGCAATGCTGAAAGAGTAACTCTAACCAAGAATGTGCACAAGGTGGACAAACATATGGTCAGAGGATCCCTACCAACTACTATGCTGAAGTAACTCGACGTCAAGAATGTGCCTCCCAACCCAAGATGGAATTGGAGCTACCATATGACGGAGATGCTAAGTAATTACAATGCTAATTCAAAATAAGATAGGTGGCAAGCCAGCCTCTTCCACTTATCCAGCAGGTATTACAATGAAATAACAGAGAAGAAGTAAGATAGCTGACAGTACTACTGTTCAACTTACAATAATTAGAGATTTTCCTGCCAAATACATAGAATAAGAAAGTCTAACCATGCTGCAATATAGTATAATGTCTCCTCAATGATCACAAAGACTTTCAGCCCAAACCCAACTCAAAAGATAGATTTTACGCAAGCTGATATGACAGAACAACAACTTAATATGCATAACTAGCAACCCTAGAATCCACTAAAATGCTCACAACTCACTCAATACTTGCCAGAATGACATGAAACTTGATGCAAACGAAAGCTAGGATGATAACAATGAAGACTAGACAAAGAAACAGCTGACAAATTGAAGTATTTTTTTTTCTAAACACTTGCCAGGCAAAACAGAATGGTACAACCTCAAGAAATGTTCTACCAACAAGATAAAATCCAAGACACCTCTAAAAAATCTGCAACTTGGCATAGAGGGGCGCCCAAGGCTAGCAAATGCATGGGTAAACTACCCAGAACCAAAATAAATTCGCCCAAAGACTTATGAGTATAAACTTCAATCTGCAATACAAAATCGGCAACTCCAGATTTTGATTAAAATGCAAGAAACTGAACTACAAATGCAAAAACACTTCTACAATGCAAAATCTCACTACAAATCTCACTCAACTACAATCTAACTCTCCACTAGTTGCTATCTTTCAAGCAAGAAGTCGAGCCAAGGCTAGGAGGCATTCATTCCTCGAAGCAATCCAAATACCATTCCGGTAGCATAACTTTACTCAAGACATAAGATGATGAAATGAAGACCCAAGGCTCTCTTTTATAATTTTGAGAAGGCACCTTTAGAAGCTTCCAGAAGGTGCGCCCCATTTCACAAGATGCTTTTAGGGTTTTGACTTGACCAAGTCTCCCTTTAAGATGGCGTCCTTTTTCATAAAGGCCATTTTCTTTTAATTTAAAATTAACTTCTCTCCAAAGGTTGGCGTCCCACCTCCAAGAGCAATATTTGACTTTAGAAATATAAAATATTTCCTTCATGAGAAAATACCCCTCAAGGTCCCCTTCTTTAAAACAACTTAAAGTCATATTACTAGGACAAGGGGTTATTTTATAAAATAAAACATTATTGTCTTTAAAATACTTATTCCTCCAAAATGAACCCCTTAAGCCAAAAATTAGAATTACCCAATGAATTGCCAGAAGAGGAAGGGTGACTGAGTTGGTGCTGCCTAGGACCACTGCTAAAAATAGAATTTACTAAAAATAGTAAATTCGGAAAGTTGCTCGGATCAAAGTGCATGCGATACCATTGCGAAGCTTTCTGAAAACCCAGAAAGAATCCGCGATCCAAAATCCCAAACTCCGAGATGTAGCCGTCATTACTTACTAAAAATAGTAAGTCTGGAAAGGTTGCTCTACGCAGTTGCATGTCATACCTTTGCGAAGCTCTCTGAAAACCTAGAAGGAATCAAAAATCCAAACAGCCAAACTCCAACAAGAAAAACCCTGAATCTTCAAGAGAACCCACCAAATAGTCGGAAACCCTAATTCTGCCTCTGACTAGCCGACAGCACCTCGGGGATAGGCCATCAATCACTGAAAAGTGCAGTGCTAAAAATGGGGACATTACATCATAGTTCTAGGAGACTTAGAGTTAGTTGTCTCACAAGTTAGAGCCAAACATGCATCAAAAAATAAAATACTTAAACAATATAACGTTGTTTTGTGGGAGACTATTTTTGAAAATGAAGGCATTAGGCTAAATACAAACAAGCTTCCAAAGGGACTGGTGGCATTAGAGAGAGTTTTTGATGCTGTTTACAGACACATGACAAAATCAGGCCTTGTGCATGAAGAAGGTCTAGAAGAGATCAATGTTGGTACAACTACAACACCTAAGAAAGTGTTTATAGTTAAGAAATTGAATCCCAATATCAAAAGCGTGCTCATTGTCTTTCTTAGAAAGTATAAGAATGTTTTTGCTTGGTCATATGATGACTTGGAGGCTTATAGGGAAGACCTTTTTCAGCATGAAATTTCTTTGAAGTCTAATGCAAAACCTTTTAGGCAAAAGCAGAGGCCTATAAACCCTACCTTGGCTCCAAAAATGCAACAAGAGCTGACAAAGCTTAGGGATGGTGGAATAATAAAACCAATTAGACATTCGACTTAAGTTTCTAATCTAGTCTCAGTAAGAAAGAAGAATGGAGACATTAGATTGTGTGTGGATTTTCAAAACCTAAATGAGTCATCACTAAGTGATAATTATCCTTTACCAAATATAGAAGCTATGCTACAAAAGGTTACTGGTTGTGATCGGTTGTCCATGATGGATGGATTTTCATGATACAACCAATTGAAGGTTAAAGAATCAAAACAATATAAGACAGCCTTTGCTACACTTTAGGGCACATATGTTTATGTTAGGATGCCTTTCGGCTTAACCAATGTTGGTGCCACCTTTCAGAGAGCCATGGATGTAGCGTCCTCAGATTTGATTGATGTTATCATGGTTGTCTATCAGGATGGTCTGAGTGCTTTTTCAAAAAAGGAAGATCATTGTTTGCACATGGAGAAGATCTTTACGTTGGAATATGGAATCTCCTTGAACCCAAAGAAATGCATGTTTGGGGTAAGAGAAGGGAAGTTGTTGGGCCATATACTCTCCAAAGAAGGTGTAAGGACCGGCCCTGAAAGAGTAGCTGCGATTGAGAGAATCCCATGGCCAAAGATAGTAAGAGGTATACAATCATTCTTTGTTCAAACTAACTATGTTAGAAGATTCACTCCTAACTTTGCAGAGAAGACAAAACCATCTCAAAAATGTTGAAAATAGGAGAGACTATAGTCTGGGGTAAGGAGCCTATTGAAGCATTTCAAGGCATCAAAGAAGCTATTATGCAGGCTCTAATTTTGATGTCACCAAACTTCTTAAAGCCTTTTCAATTGTTTTCATTTGTGTCTTTTCACACAATTGATGTTGTTTTGCTACAAAAGAATGAAGGGTATGAGCAACTAATTTCATTTTTCAGCAAGTCCCTTCAAAATGTAGAATTGAAATATGATGCTGTGGAGAAGCAGGCATATTCACTGGTAAAAGTAGTGAAAAATTTCAGGCCTTACTTGGTAGGGGCCACAATTGTTGCATATGTTCCAAATGCAGTTATGAAAGATATCTTCACACAACAGGAGCTCATTGGAAGAAGATGTAAGTGGATTAGTAAGATTCAGTGATTCAACATTGATATTCAGATCATTAAATCGGTCAAAGGACAAGGTTTGGCTAAGCTCATAGCTGAATCAAATTTAGAGGTTGCTTGAGTAGATGCCTCGGAAGAAGAAACTCCTTTTTTTTTTTTTGCTCGGTAATAGATATTTTTAATTATTATAATTTAAAGTGAAAGTACATCAAGATTTTTTTGGCCCTATCCAGAAAGGGTTACAAAGGGTGGTTCACCGCCCAATACAAATAAACACTATAGACAACCCATAGACACACTTAAAACCACAAGACCCTGAAAAGAGGACCATAGCGAAAGTTTCCTTCTTCAACTTCTTTTCTTTCTTCCCCTTGACAACTTGCCACTTGTCCTCCACCCTTGCAGCCTCCTTTTGCCATTCCAATGATTTGTCTTGGGGATTCATTACTCCCCCCAAACTACACTTTGCTTTCTAGCTTTGGTCATTAGCTTTCTGCTTCTCGGATTCTTTCTCTTGCAGCCTCATTACACCTTTTTTCTCCCGACACTTTGGTGTTGCTGCTCCATTTTTGAAATTCAATTCCTTTTCACTTCCGTTAATGATACCATTATCACTGTCCACACCCTCTTCCTATGTCAGGGCACCACTAGCTTGTTGTTGTTCCTCCCTACTATCATTCACTAAAGCCTTCCCTACCTGTTCCAGAGCCCCAGGTACCTGGACCACTTCTTCTTTTCCTATAATCTGAGCACCCACTTGCTTCTCCTCTTTTTTCTCCACTATATAGTGTTGGGGGGCAACATCTTTCCACCAAGAAGCAGAGCTACGTGTTCTATGGTTAGCACACTGAGCAACCAAGTGTCTAGTTTGAAAGCAGATCCTGCACCTAAAGGGTACCCCCTCGTAATCCAGGGCCTGCACCCAACAACCTTTCAAAGTTTTTATCCGGATCTCCTCGGGAAGCTCCTTGGACACATCCAGCTCCACCAAAATCTGAGCAAAAGTTAAGTGCAGAAGATTTGAGGACCCCTCATCCGCCATTAAAAAGCTTCCTAAAGAGTTCCCTACAGCCTCCTAGCAGGAATCAAACCAATATTGTAAGGGAAGGTTAGGGAGTGTCACGTAGAGAGAAACCCTCTCAAAAACTTCAGTAGCTGGGTTAAAGGCCGGATGCCATGGCTTTAACATCAGTGTATATTTTCCTTCCCAATCCTAGTGGTAGTCACAAAGGATCTTATTTCTATCCTACTCCTGTTCAAAGGCAACAATGAAAAATCCTTTAGCCATGGGATAGATTTGAACACACCCTTCTATTGTGACCTTTTTCACACATCGCCCCATTCTAGATGGGGACCCCTAATTTTTGCTCCATTTTGGCCTTTTTGGCTTGGGTCTTCTCTCTCTCTCTCTCTCCGTCTGTCTCTTTTCTATGGTCTGTCTTTCCGAGATTTCTCCGCCTTTGAGCTTAATTGTGAAATTTGGCCAAGTCCAAAATTAGGGTTTCATCTTTCCGAATCAGGTCCAATTAGACGGGTGAATAAATTGAAAATTGAGCTTAACATTGTTGTCGGCATGTTTCCGGCACCGGTTTTCATCGATTGAGGTACTTACTATTTTTTAGTAAGTGTGAAATTCCGGTGATTAAATCGGCATTCTTGAAATTCCGGCCTTGATCCTGCTTGCATTGAGCCTTGTCGAGACTACTGCATTGTAATGCAAAATTTGGTAACGGAATAACTTTATTTTTAGCGGTCATGGGCTTCAAATTTGAGCTCAAATCGAGTTTTTTCTAACTGCATGTTGGCATATTCTATTTGGGTTTTGAGACCTTGGCTATGATGTAACATGCAAAGCGAGGCGACAACTTTCAGAATTCAGTCTTCCAGGGCTATTTTTAGGGTTTGCATGTCAGGGTTTCTTTTGCATGTCGAATGATTCCTGATGGGTTTTTCGAGAGCTTCGCAGTGGTGTGACATGGAAATGGAGATAATCACTCAGTAAGGAACTTACTATTTTTAGCAGGTGCGTCCTGGCAACCGCTTCCCAGCAGTTCAAAATCATGAGCTGATCACAATGCCACTGAAACGAAGACAAATAGAGACCATTTGATACGCATGCAGAACAAGTTAGGGTTTCCAGCTTCAGAGCCTGAAAAGAGGGGCAAAAAGTTAGAATTTTCGAAAACCGGTGTAAACCACCGCGATCGGCATCTTTCAGGCTATTTGCTGGTAAAATTTCAAGTCGAACAGAGCACTTACTATTTATAGTAAGTCAATTTGGAAACTGGCTAAAAATAGTAAATCAAGTGCATGCGTTGATGTCGATAGACAGGTCACGTGGTGAGGAGCACCTCATTCGAATTTCAAGTCAATCGGAGCAGTGGAGCTATCAGAAACAAGCAGTTACTATTTATAGTAAATCACCTCCAGAAATGGGCTATAAATAGCAGGTCAACTAAAAGTGGCAGTGTCGACAGAACAACAAGATCATGAGAATGCAGTGTGCAAAATTTCAAGTCGTTCCGAGCTTCAAAGATGCAAATTCAAAGGACTTACTATAAATAGCAGGGCATGGAGAAGCTGGCAGAGGAAGGTAAAAAATGTCTAAGTCTGAAGTTTATCCTTCACCATCTTCAGAGTGCGCCCAGCTTGCCTTCAGGTGTTTGAAAAAGTTTCTAAGGCATAAAAAAATCCTCCTGCCTGGCTAAATGCGCCCATGCAAGAAGAAGCTTGAAAAAGTCAAAAGTGGTCAAGGCGTGGTAAGTCTTTCATCCAGCACCCATACCAAAATGCGCCCAGCTATAGAAGGCATCAGGAAAAATGGCTAAGTACGAAGTTTATCCTCCTGCCAGGCCAAAATGTGCCCACATGCAAGCAAGATGCCAAAAAATTCTAAGTATGAGATTCATCCTCCTAGAGGCATCAAATGCGCCCACCTTCAAGCATAACATGCATGCAATTTTCTAAGTATGAAATTCTTATCCTCCTCCACTAGCAAAATGCGCCCAAGGAGAGAAAAGGTCAAAGAAGTCAAACGTTTTTCATCCTCCACCATGTCCAAAATGCGCCCAAGAAGAGTTAACAAGAAGGAAGTCAAAAAGGTCAAAGATTCTCATCCTTCACACGTAGTAAAATGCGCCCAAATGGGGCCATATGGAGACAAAAATGGAGAAGTTGAAAGGTCAATAGCTAAGGCGTTGTAAATGCTTCAGCCTTCACACATGTGATATGCGCCCAAGCTGAAAGGTAAATGAAGAGTGTGAAAGTAAAGCGAAAGGATAAAACTTGCTATGATATGTACAAGGGTGGTAGGTGTTAGAAAAGTTCTAAAGTGTGGGGTAGAAACAAAATGCTAAGTACATTGATTTCAAATTTTCTTCAAGTATGCTCTGGCGTTTAGGTGTGAAGTGAGATAAAGAGCGATGTAATAAAAAAAATTCTCTTAAAGGCGTTGGACTTCAAATGAAAATATTTTCTAAGTGTGGAATAAAATCCAAGGTGGTGAGTGGAAGATAAAGTATGCTAGGCGCCTTCATGAAATTTTCTAAGTGAAGTTGATATTTTCACAGGCAAAGTTGATCGAGTTGGATATAAAATTTTCTAAGGCAAAATTTCCAAATTTAAAATTTTCTAAGGCACAAATGTTCTCTCTTAGAAAAATGCCTAAGTCTAGAGAGGTGATGGAATTTTCCTGAAGCGTGAGCAGAATTGCCGGAGGTGGGGTCAAAGAATGTCGACACAGGGTAGATAAATATTTCTCAAGTCAGAGCAACAGGATCTTTACAGATGCGAAGAACGGATTTAAATTTCACAGGGAAATAATTTTCTAAGGTTCAAAATTCAAGAAATTAAATGAACCCGTTTGTTGGGTACCCATGAGTTCGACGCATTCTGGAGGAAATTTTCTTCTGGGTATTGAGGATTATCGATGAGGAATGGATTCTAAGGTCTTCCACAGCTTGTCGGGGATTCTGGGATGAAGATTTCGATGGGCACTGGATTGATGAATTTTCCTAAGGGGAAATTTTAAAATTTTCTAAGGCAAGTGTGAAGAAAATGCGTTCTCAAGGTAAGATCCTCCAGACGATGAATTTGAAATGAACTGCCTAGGTGAATTTGCTTAAATCCTTCGTGAGGATAGTCTTCCAGAGCCCGATGATGGATAAAGTAAAACCCACATTTCCCCACGACCTTTGAATCATTTGTGTTTTCAAGTTTTTCTGACGTTTTGATGTTTTTGTGATTTTTTTGCAATTTTTGGATTTTTAATGCATTTAATGAACAGTACGGCTTTTGCAGAAAATTGAAATAAATTCAATAAAAATTCTAGATCTTCAATTTACTTGAGAAATACAATAAGAAATGAAGGCGTTTCCTTATTTATCAAATGATCTCCATATAACAATGATCTGCTAACATGCATAGATAAATAATGATTTTTAAATTGTAAAAACCTGGTGAATACAGCTTGCTGAAGATGCACAGATTTGTACGGCTGTATGGATTCCTTTCTCTCTTCCTCCGTCTGGCAAGCACAGAATGTTCCAGTGATATAGGCGCCTCTTTTTTTTGCAAACTGGAGACCTCTGGTAAAGGCGTTTATTTTTAATCTGAAAAGTACAGCCAAAGGACAATGGTACGGCCCTGCAGCAAGGTACGGCCTGACAGAACAGCAATTAAAGTTGTACGGCCTTCACCCAAAACAATGCCTAGTCTCTGAATTTGGTGCGCCCCAGCTAATGAATGATCTCTGGAAACAAATACTGGAGAATCTCTGACAATATGAATTTCTCTGAAGCTCTATAGTTTCCTCTGAATAAGAAAACCTCTGTGGCAATAGATCAAGTGATATTGCACACTCTCTGAATTGCTTTCCGTTGGAGATGGCTCGTTCCCCAAGGCAGTCGAACGCGAAACCCTAAAGTCTCAGGCTCAGATCAATATTGATCAGTTCTCAAACTCAATAATCACATAATGCCCAATTCCCAAGGCAAAATCCACTAATAGGCTGAAAAGTGCGATTTGCTTGAAAATAGGGTTTCATTAAAAATATTCATGTTTTAATATTTTAATGTTTCAATAGTCCTCAGCTGAATATTTTAAATATTAATCAAATGTCAAACTGGCCCCCTTTTCATGATGGCGCACCCCTCAAGGAAAAACACTTAAGTTATAATATTAAATTACAACTTTATATTATAAACGTTAATTAATTAATATTTAATCAATACGATCAAATATTAATATCTTCCTCGTTTCTAACCCGATGACTGATCCGTCGTCTTGGCCGAACTGCAGAAATGATTCGGTACGCTTGAGCCATCATAAAATAGCGATTAGTCCCCACAACTGCACCCGAGGCTACTAAAAATAACAATTCTGCAAAAGCGTCTCGATGAGCGAGCGAAGACAAATGATCAAACTCCGGTGAAGGCCAAGTTCGAAGTGACCCTCTATCGATCCTCGGCCCTCTGAGGTGATGTGATAAAGAGCCAATCATCCTCAGAGATCGAGAAGGGGACATGACATAAAATTAAGGTTGTCAGAGCTCCAACAGGTGAAATGAATTTCTTGAAGATGCAGTTGAAGTTAATTGTATGATACGCCCTTGAGGAGGATGAAGTTTGTCTAAGGCATGAACTTGAACATGAAGCTGGTGATGAACGCTTGGAGATCAAAGCATGAAAATCCTGGTAAGTGAGTTAAGTTTACATTATGAAGTGTTCTAATGCTTCTCTCCTTGCTTGTTTTGCAGAATGAGCGTGGAGGCCGGAGCACAATGACTTGAAGTGATGAAGCACAATGATATTACAACCTTCGGAAGAAGATAAAGTTATGAGTTTCAATCTCGAAGGGAGAAAGTTGCAAGAAATTGGCTAAGTGTTGAGACTGAGTATAGCTTAAGTGAAACCAAAGATGAAGACCCTCAAGTGGAAGAAGTCAAAGAACAACGTCAAGAAAGGAGATCAAGAACAGTGTGAACGCGTCTACAAACAGAATCTTCTAGAAGGATGATGGTGGACATCATGGCTCATTTATTACCCCACTCTTGGTGGTGGTTTTAGGAATTGAATCTTGTTTAGGGCTGAGGTGGCACAATCTGGGCCATCCAGCCGATTGTAACCCTAGCCGTCTTTTGGACTGGGCTAGCTATATAAAGGGGGAGTCCCCCTCATTTGTAATCTCATTAGAAGGAGAATTAGATCAGAGTTAGGATAGTAGAGAAGGAGTAGAGAGCAATTAGATAGTTGATAGTATAGTTTAGATTGAAAAGGAAGGAAAGTCTTACCTTTGGATACTTTGTAAGAAGTTATCATGTATGCTTTCATAATAAAGAATTTTCATTGATGGTGAATTCTTCTTTGTTGTGAATAGTTGGGGCTTCTTAAGTCTTCCAATTCCGTAGCACCCAGAGTAGCTTAAAATTAAAGTAGATTTCATTTCATTACAGAAGTACTTAGCAATTGTGGAATGTGGTGCTTTCGATTTAGACAGGGCTTAGTTCATCCATACCACTAAGCGAATTTCATTGTGATTGGAGTTAAGCCTTAGCATTAGTCCATTTGGAACTGTGAAACTTAACTTCGATTATGGTTTATATGTTGGCATGCGTCGTTGTGATGGTGTCTTCATGCTAGATCATGATCTAAACATCTTGAGTCACTCCTCTGAAGATTGCACCAGTTCCGCAGAAGCTGTCCGAAGTGAGGCAAAACAGAGCTTGGTTGAAGCTTGTAAGAATTGATCACCATGTCCCACACCCTAGAGTAGACTAGAACACTCTTATCCCTACACCCTTTAGAATTCAATTCATTTACACGGTTAGAATTAGGAAGGCTGATGCTCACTGCTTAAAATCATTTTGAATTGCAGAAAGTATGGTCTGTTGTTTGCTGTTGACTGTCGAACAATTGCGTAAGTCCCCTTGAAATACCAGCAAAGTCACATCGAGCCAACTGAGTCTATTCACATTAAAGGAACCTTGGAGTTGAAAGCATGATCTTACTCGCAATCTTAGCATGCTGAATACTTTGTTCAAGAGAGGATAGAGCATCCGTTGGGAGACTTTATTCTGCGTTGGTGCGGTCTCAAAGAGCCGTCAACACCTTTATCTGTCTCCCATTGGTCAAAAATCCACTTGTTGAGCTCATTCAAGCTTGGCCAAAAACCCCTGAATCTCCCAATCAAACCCAGCTCAAAAAAGATTTTTTCATTGTACATCACTTCTTGTTCAATCTCAACATCTAAATCTACTGTGATTGATTTAGATGAAGGAGATATCACAGAAACCCGTCCTCCCCTTCCTGTCGACAGCTTGGGTGGGCTCTTTGGTGTCTGAGAATTTCCAATCCCGTGCTCAGAAGCCTTAGCCGTTTACTTAATCCATCTCCCCTTGAGGCTTGCCCTCTATCCTGACCGCATCGTATATGGGGGTCGCCACCGTTCACATTAATCCCGCCATCGTTCTGGTAGGTGTTCTTCATACCGTCCTTTGCACGATTTCCTCGGCCAGCCTTCTCCTTGCTGCAACCACCATTGCTCTGAAAGCCGTAAATCCCTCCCTGAGGAGCGCTTCCAAAAGGGCTCCGCCTAGGCGAAACCCTAGTAGCTGCAGATAGCTGTAATCGACCGTTAGCCTCCATCTTTGAGTCAAGGAAGAAGAAAATCCTTTGAAAGAATGTAGTTTGCAGACTTCTCCATGGTACAATGATATAATACTGTACTTGCAACATAGGACATGTCGTAAAAATTTAATTGAAAATAAAAAAAGACGCTAAAACTTCAAACAATCAGATATGTTATCCCCAATGGTGATTTGTACTGGAAGAATAAGGATGGTGTTCTCTTAAGGTGTTTGAATGAGGATCAGTTTTCTAAGGTTTTGTTGGAGATGCATAGTAGAAAGTATGGTTTTCATTTTAATACAAACAACAACCCACAAAATACTTAGAGCAGGCTATTGGTGGCTTATGCTATTTGCTAATACTCAGAAGTTGGTAAGGAAGTGTGATGCATGTCAAAGGTTTACAAGTAAGTTAAATAATTTTGGAGTCTTACCTTTAAGTCTATTACAAGAGCAAATGGTAAAAAAATTGATCAATGTAATTAGATTTCCACAATCCATATGAATTTGAATCTATTGCTTCTGGATTTGATTGTGTGGACTCTTTTTTCATCAATGTTTCAGATCACACATAGTGAGCCATCATCAGGATGGAGAGTTGAAAAAAGAGTCCACACAATCAAATCCAGAAGCAATAGATTCAAAAAAAAATTGATGTTATTTACATTAGAGACGAAGTCTCTTTATAATGTACAAAGAATACAAAAAATGGCAAGTTTCTAAAAAGAAACTATAGAAGATCAAAGAACGATCTTATCTACAAAATTATACAACATTGAGCATTAAATAATTAATAAATAAATATTATTTTAATACCCTCCCTTCATGCTCAATTTGTCAACTACACCAAGATGCCCTTTGAATTTTACAAACTTATCTGGACTGAGCGACTTGGTGAGAATATCTGTTGTTTGCTCCTCTGTCGGAACATACAACAACTGAATTGATCCGTCTTCAACAAGCTTTCAAATGAAGTGACAATGAGTTTCCACATGCTTGGTTCGTTTATGGAAGACTGGATTTTTGGCAAGTTTGAGAACTCCCTGATTGTCACAGAACAAGGGAGTCAGACTTGCTTGAGATATTTGCATATCCGCAAGCATCCGGCGAAGCCAAATTGCCTCACAAGCTGCCTTAACTACTCCCTGATACTTTGCTTTTGTCGAGGAGAGAGCCACTGCCTACTGCTTCTTGCTAGTCCAAGTGACTGCACCAGATCCCAAACTGAAAACATACCCAGATGTTGATTTTCTGTCATCAACTGAACCTGCCCAATTTGAGTCTGTGAAACTAGAGAGTCAAGGATCAGGACTCCTAGTGTAAAGAAGTCCATAATCAAAAGTGCCCTTCACATAACACAGCACACGCTTCCCTGCTACCCAATGATCAGCCTTGGGGGCTATCATGAAGCGTGAAATGTAGCTCATTGCAAAACTGAGGTCAGGTCTAGTGGCAGTGAGATAGATGAGGCTGCCCACTAGTTGCTTGAACAAGGATTCATCTACTACAGGTGAGTCTGATTTAGCTGACAACTTCAACCCTTTTTCCATGGGTGTGGAGGCAGGTTTGCAATCCTACATTCAGAACTTATCCAGTAGACTTCGAGCATATTTGAACTGAGAGATGAAGATACTGATCTTTGTCTGCCAAACCTCAACACCTAAACAATAATGCAAAAGTCCCAAATCTGTCATGTCAAATGTGCTGTACAAATCCTGTTTGATCTCAGCGATCAAATGTGCCTACCTACCAGTAATGATCAGGTCATCCACATAGACAACAAGAATAAGAATATCACTACCAGTGTGTTTGACATAGATTAAAGTCAGATGAACTCCTCTGAAAGCCATGATCTGTGAGGTACTTGTCAATCTTGATGTACCAAGCCCGAGGAGCCTGTTTCAGGCCATAGAGTGCTTTTACCAGTCCGCACACCTTGTGTTCTTTACCGACAGCCTTGAACCCTAGAGGCTACGTCATGTAGACTTCTTCAACTCACCATTGAGGAAAGCACTCTTAATATCCATCTAATGGACTTTCCAACCAAACTGGGTTGCTAAGGCAAGGATGAGCCGAATGGTACTCATCTTGGCTGTAGGAGCAAAAGTCTCCTCGTAGTCAATGCCTTCCTTCTGTGAGAACCTCCTAGCAACGGGACGAGCTTTGTACTTGTCAAGGGTTTTGTCAGCTTTGTACTTAACCTTATACACCCATTTGCAGCTAATGGGCTTCTTCCCTGGAGGAAGATCAGAAAGGACCCAAGTGTGATTTTTCTAAAGACATTGGTATTCAGCCTCCATAGCTTGTTCCTACTTAGGAATTCGTTTAGCCTCTAAATATGTTTGAGGCTCATAAACACTGTGAATGTTGGCCATGAGAGAAAAATTAACTGTATGTTGCTGTTTGCTTGTGTTTCTGGACGATCTCCCCTCAATGAGCTCATCATCATGAAGATCAACAATAGTCTTAGCTGACCATTTAGGTTGGAGAGAAGTGTCAACATCAGATGCAACAAGAGGTAGTGGATTTGGAACAGATTCAATAGGTGGAAGATCATCATCATCCAGAGGAAAATCAGGTTGAGCATCATCAAAAATAGAATCTGCATCATCCCTCCCATCAGGTGGACCTAATGGAAGACAGACACCCAAATCATAAGCCTTCAAAGGCTGATCCTTAGAATGCTGCATAGGTGAGGAAAAGTGAAAAGGCCCTCGTTGTTCATCAAAGGAAACATCTTGATTGAAGATGAGACGATTAGTGTCTACATCAAGCAACTGGTAAGCCTTATGGTTGTCATTGTACCCTGTGAACATAAGCTTTTGACTCTTGTAATCCAACTTTGAGCGCTTAGCATCTGGAATCCATACATATGCTAAACAGCCAAAGATTTTGAGATGATTGATCCTAGGTTTGCGACCAGTCCAGGCTTCCTCAAGAGTCTTCCCCTTAACAACTTGTGTAGGGGACCGATTAAGGAGATAGACTGCAGTGAAGACTGCTTCTACCCAATATTTGTTAGGAACACTCTTGTGTTGTAACATGGAGTGGGCCATCTCAGTGATTGTACGATTGCGCTGCTTGACAACACCATTTTGTTGAGGAGTGTAGGGTGTGGTTAACTGGTGTTTGATGCCGTGTGTATCACAGAGAGAATGCAGTAGAACAAAATTCCCCCCCATTATCTGACCTAAGAGTGATTATGGAACAACCAGACTCTTTTTCTACTAAGGCCTTAAACTTCTGAAATACAATAAACACATTTGATTTCTGTCTAAGAAAGTACACATTTTATGACTGAAATCATCAACAAAAAGCAAGAAATACCTGCAACTAGGAACATAAGGTGTATTCGTTGGCCCACTTACATTAGCGTGAGCCAACTATAGTACCTTGGAGGCTCGCCATGACTCACCATCCGTGAACGGTGTTCTATGCTACTTCCCAGCCCGACAAGCTCCACAAACGCCATGATGCTGAGTCTGGATCTTAGGTAAACCAGTTACAAGTCCCTCCCGAGCTAGCTAAGAGAGAGTGCATATTTAAGTGCCCATACCGCTGATGCCAAAGATTGGTGATGGCAGAACTTCTGGCTGCCATGGCTAACTTTGGAGAATCACTTTTATCCACAAGTTTGTATAGACCATGATCCTCAATGCCAACTGCTACAATGGTTCAAGTCTCCCGATCAACAATTGAACACTTATGTGCACTGAATACCACATCCAATTGAGGAGAGTGTCGCATAATCTGACTAACAGAGAGAAGGTTCAGTTCCATTCCAGGAATGTGTTGACGTGCGTTTTATGACACACCGAACACTCTAGAATAAAGGGTCCAAAGATGCTCTATCCTCTCTTGAAGAACTACCTCGTATGCTAAGATTGCAAGAAAGATCATACGACAATTCCAATGTTTCTTAAGTTAGGTGTAGATAAGCTCAATGGGCATTGTGATATGCTGGTGACACAGAGGGACCTATGTTAGCAAATTGCTCAAAAGTAAGGACTTTGGTTGATTTGATGTTGAATGTATTATTATTAGTTTTTTTTTGGGGAATTTTTGATTTTGAGATTTTAAAAAAAAGGGAAAAAGGGATGAGGGTTCAGAAGTCCTATACTACTATGAAATCAAGAGATGGTAAGATTAGGTGAAACTAAGGAACAATACTTTGTTTCGCCACGATAATGACAACTACATGTTGATGCGTGTTTTATGACACAACAAACATTTCTAGAATAAAGTGTCCAAGATGCTCTATCCCCTCTTGAAAAACTACCTTATATGCTAAGATTGCAAGTAAGATCATATGGTAATTCCAATGTTTAAGATGAATACGGATAAGCTCTGTGGTTTTGATGTGATTTGCTGGTTATAACAAGGGGACTTTTGCGAATTACTCTGGAAAGCAGAGACATGAATACAGTATCATTTTGGATTTTTTGATTTTATAAAAAAAGTGAAAAAGATTAAGGGTTTTAGAGATCCTATGCTATTCCTAAGAAATCAAGAGACGACAAAGATTAAATGAAACCAAATAAACAATACTCTACTTCGCCACGTTAGACGACAACTACACAGAGCAAGTGCAATCTTCTGGGAATGTGCTTATGATTTTCACGTAATGAATAATTACCATCAAATCGAACAATAATTATCCAAACAGAAGTTAAGCATCCACGATAAAGCTCAGTCTAACTTTACACATTGAGTGAAAAGCATCCACCCAAAGAAAGTATGAGTTGGGTTTCACTAGTCTCCGTTATCAATTTGTCATTCTTCTAACATACATTCTAATTCAAATTTACTAAATGAGAAAGAAAATATGCGACTATGCAACCATTTGACAATCAAGGATTCAAGGCACCTCATGCATTTGAACTTTATTATCAAAATAGTGTTTTACAACAATCTCATAAACTCTCTTATTCTCTACAATCGAATTCTCTTGAATCTGATCTAACTTCTAATCTCTAATGAATTCTAATTCTTCTAATTGTCTCCTAATGAAATGAAAGAGAGAGGTGGGGGGGGGAGTGGGGTTTATATAGCACTTCTAAATTACAATGAATGGCCAAGATTGAAATGAGATCAATGGCCCAGATTTAACATGACTAAACCTAATTAGGGTTTCCAAAACATCAACCAGTTAACTGGAGAGAACCTCAGTCATCTGGAGTTGCATCCTTATCCACTTGTGCGGCATTGCATTTCGGTGAATCTGGACACGATCGAGCTGACCTCCTCCATGGCAATGTCCGGCAGCGCGTTGACGTTGTATTCCTGCAAGTCCAAGCTCTCAGCACATTTTGCAAAAGTGGTCGCCCATTTTGGTTCCTGTAGCAAGAAAGTATTTCTGACAGTCATGAAGTTGAATACCCTGGTGAAGTTTTCTTTCATGAGTGGCTCCGGAGATGGTGGAGAAATTTTTTTGCACTTGTTCTTTTAAATTCTTTGGCCGCAAATGTTTCTTCCGGACAACATCTTTGTCGAGCATGTCTGCAGCCATCTGGTAAACTTTACTCCAAATCTCTTTTGTCTGTCCTTCAACTTTGGCGCCATCCTGCTTTACCTTTTCCAGGACTCCTTTTCGTGAAATCAGAGCATAATACCATCCACTGAAATCATATGCAGCTCCAGCCTCAATGATCCCGTCATCAATCAACCTTTGTTTCGAGATGCCTTTTAATTCTCGAATACATGGGATAATCCTATTCTGAATATCTTCGAGGCCACCCCAAGATTCCGCTAAGTCTGCAACTCGTGATGGCAAAAAGGAAGCCTTTTCATACACACATGCCAGCTTTTCTGCAAACGCCATTGCCTCTTCTTTCCTTCCATCCATCCAATCCTTAGCCTCTTTTGCTGTAGTCAACTCTTCTTCAAAATTTCGGATTGGTTCTAGTGAAGAGTTTGGAGGTAGAAGCGCTGCTTGGTCACCCTCATTTAGCAGCTTGGTCAAGTGCTAGATGTAATTTTTTAGGCGGTCAATCTCTTTTTTATATTCCTTTTTCTTGGCCACTTCCCTTTCCAGCCTGGACTTGATGGTGGCAACGGAATTGTCTAAGTCCTCGACTTCTTGCCCTTTCGTTGTTGGACCCATGTCAATGGTCGTGATGGCATATTCATCCGGGGCAATCTCATCTTGGAACTTATCGGCTGTAGGTACTGCAATTTGTACTGTGCGGTTGCCAACTTCATCCCTTTGGATGGTGGAAAATTTCTTGGCCTTCTTCCTCGTGGCAGTTTGTTCTAACCTTGCCAAGAAATCTGTGGCATCATCTTTTTCAGGAACCTCTGCTAGTGCCTTTCTCTTTAATCTTTCTTTTAGCCAATCTGGGATGGTTGGCTGCTCAATTCCGTCCTCCTGCTGACCTTGGACTTCTTGAATATCCCGTACTTCTTGCTCTTCCTGAATCTCTGGTATTTCATGAAGTTCTTGGATATTTGGAATTTCCTGCACGGATGGATCCTCTTGGATTCCTTTGAGGGTGGAAATCATTCCTTCCTCGAATTCTCCATCCATAATATCTACATCATTGTCTGATTCTAGGATCTCGGTGCCTGTAGGAGAAGGCTGAGCATCGTCCTCTAGTTGTATTGGCTCCACATCTCTGACTGGGGAAGGAATCCTAACATTCTCCAAAGACTCTTTATCCATGGCGAGTATTTCTTCTATATTTCTAGAAGTGGCCGACTGAAGAGGTCTGGATTTGTGCTTCTTCCGAGAAGGCCCTTCATCTATCATTTTATCCTTGTCCTGTTTTGCAGATTTACCAATTTCTTTTCTCTTTCCCAAGTTGGCGGCATCTATTGGCCCATCTCCATGAGATGCACCGGCATTTGAGGAACATGACTCTGTATCGCCCATCAATTCGTACGTAAATTGCACGTTTCTCTGCTTTAGAGTTTCTACCTGCTGATCTATCCACCATTGAGAATACTTGAAAATAGGTCGCATGAATGTTGCTAGGTCACCCATCTCAGGCTCAGACCACTTTATAGGGGGAAGTGGCTCGTTCTCATCGAAGCCTGGTTGCACATACACTCTGCCATCCTGTAGTTGATTAGGTACTTTGAAAAGCTCCGTTGCCCTTATCATACTTAGTGGCAATCTTGACCACAACCTCCTCATGTCATATTCATCTGGCTGCATTGGCCCAGAAGTCTTCTAAGTCTACGTGCTTGTACTTTTTCTACGTGATGAGCCTGCGTCTCTCAACTCAAACCCAATTTTTCTTAAGTCTTTAAGTGTTATTTAGTTTTTTAGAGAAAGATTGATAGACAGAAGAGAAGGGGCGCACATCATAAATGATCATAAAATGTAAATTTGCACTATTTTCTTCAGAATGAAAGTGTAGATTGCATTATTTAACTGTGACAAATAGATTGCAAATGATACACATACCAGAATATCTCCAGATTATTTAATTAAAGAAATTAGCCAGTTTGACAGCCGGAAATGGTGAAATCAAGCAAATAAGCACGCCCAAGCTCCAGATCTGACTTCTCCCACTCCAAAATGAGATACAATGCCCTGGTAGAGGTAGGCGCCAAGGTAGAAGCACAAAAAAGAGCAAAGAAGAAGGCGTTTCTTTTATTTCCTTCACACGCCTTTCCAGAATACACAAATTCCAAGGTAAGCCGTACGGCCAAAGAAAGAATAGGAAGAATCCCTGCTGGAAGCCTCTGAATCTGAAGAAGGATGCACCACCAGGAAGAAACTCTCTCTTATTGCAACAACATGAAATCTCAATATTTGTTCTCTGTCTGAATCGTAGAACCTCTGAGATGAAGCTCTCAACTTCTGCGATCCGGTGGTATCAGAGCGGTTTCCTGCCATCCTGTTGGGCATTGATCATGGCTACTTCAATTACTCAGAGGCAGTGGGACAAGAATATGGAGAAGCTGAAACAAAGTTTGAAAAACTTGGATGAAAATCAGAAAGGGATAAATGAATTGATTTCAGATCCTGCAACCTTAGATAAAACAGCAAGGTTTATGGCATCCATCTTCAGGTCTACATCACAAAATAAAAATGAGATACATGAGGTCTCTACAGGTGAAGTATCCAGAAATCTTCACAATGAATTCTCAGCAGTTAGTGACCAGCATACAGCTGATCTTATGGAGGACAAAAATCAGACTTACATAGAAGTAGATGTTGGGCACAGGACACTTCAGGATGAGCAAGTGTTGTTTGAAGACAAACCAGTTGTATTAGAGCAGCCAAATGAAGATAAGGTTTCTTGTGATGCTTCATTAGGTGAGTCTAGCATTACTTCATCCTATCATGGTAAAGAATCAGATTGTGGTTCGATGAATGTTATTCATTCATGTGAGAGTCTATTGGAGGCCCAAGATATTAAGGTGGATGTGAAAGTTGATCCTTTACTTAGTGGAGCAGCCACTAGTGTTTTGTCTACATGTGATGAAGGAGACATTTTACAATGGCATGATGTCATTACGGATTTGTTTGAGGACAGCAGCTTAATGCCTCATCATTCTCATGAAATAGGAGCTTGTGATCATGAGCAAGCCAATGAGATAATATCATCCTTTGATGGAAGCCCTACATCCATTGGTGGACATGAAGATATCAAGCATAAGAAGACTGATTTTGTGTACTTTGGCATTGAAGAGATTAGAAGGTCTGAAATGCTGAATGAAGAGTGGTTGAGGAAGGCCAAGGAGGCTAGGTTAGTTGCTGCAAATGCAAAACAACATCTTCAAGAGGTGAAGGAAAAAGTCAATCACCTAAACATAGCAAGATATAAAAGGATAGATGACCTTAGAAGGCTTTTAACTCAAAGAGAGGATGGATATGGATATGTACCTTGTTCTAATAATGATTCACCATGTGAGGTTGAAATTGTTCAAAGTTTGGAAACTCATTGTTCTAGGGGTTGCATATGGGATGACGATGATCCAGTTTCTCTTCCTAGAGTAGATGGTATTCCGTATGATGATCTTCTCTTCGAGTTAGATATTACTCACGATCTGGCAGCTATCTACTTGTTGCTTGGTGATTTAATCTTCTTAGACTCTTCATTGATCGATGGTTGTCCTACTTGGAGTTGGCATGATTTGCAGAGTTGGGATTTAGGAGCTACATTGCTAGATGGTTGGTTTCATGGGTTGACAGGTTATGGTGACATCATGGGTTCTAGCTATAGACAGAGATGTTGTGTTGCGGATGCTTCCCGATATTCTTACTTTATTATGATGGATGGATGTGAGTACCGTTTATATTGGGATCCAGGTGGCGACAGGATTGGTACTGTGTTTTGGATGAGTTCCATGCATTGGCTTCACCACTTTTGGCATGGTGAAGTTGAGATCAGTGTTGAGCAGCGAAAGACAGTTGATGACAGTAGGGACATTTCACAACACTATCCTTGGGATCCTGGTGGAGTGGTTTATCCTTTGTTGTTTAGATTGCTTGCGGTCAAGCAATTTCAGGGAGGGCGGATTGTAATGTCCCCTTTTTCGGCGTGATCTTGTTTGCAGTGTTAGCCTATTTCTTGGACCCTTAACCAGGCTAAGCTGGATTGAAGTTAAATTCGATGGTACTTCACGGAAGTTTGTCCCGATCTGGTTTGAGCCAGTGGCTGAAGTTCCGCAACCGCAGCGTTTGCGATCACGAGAAG
This sequence comes from Sequoia sempervirens, assembly GCA_007258455.2. Classification (NCBI taxonomy): domain Eukaryota; kingdom Viridiplantae; phylum Streptophyta; class Pinopsida; order Cupressales; family Cupressaceae; genus Sequoia; species Sequoia sempervirens. The sequence continues at coordinate 6,171 of VDFB02324038.1, read as the reverse complement.
TCGACAACCGGCGGCCGCGAGTTATATGGTGTTTTAGGTGAGTTATAGGTTTTAAGTGATTTAAATAATGGATTTAATATTTAATTATAAAGTCAAATTGACTTTATATTTTTAAATCACTTAAATATTCTCTAAAAGTGATTTAATATTTTTTAAATCACTTAAATGAATAAAGTGCGCCCAAGTATTTAATTCATATACTATTGAAATGAATTAAATATTATTTAAAAGATTTTAATATCCAAAAGTGGCGTATTTTCTTGGGATTCGTGCCTTTGCATAAAAGGGCATTTCTGGCAATGAGAAACTCACCTTTTGATATTTCGACTTTGCCTTGTGCTATTTCCTGTGCATTCTCCTGTGATCAGGGTTTGAACAATTTTTCCATTGAAGAACGATAACTCTTGATCATTGTGGCGCTTTTGGTGTGAGATCAAAATTTTAGAATCCAGGTCTGATTAAAGGGAAGCCATTGAGAGGTTCTGATTGAACGGAGATATTGAGATTTTCATGTTGTTTGCAATAAGAGAGGGTTTCTTCCTGGTGGCGCATCCTTATTCAGATTCAGAGGCTTCCAGCAGGGATACTTCCTATTCTTTCTTTGGCCGTACGGATTTCCTTGGGTTTTGTGCATTCTGGAAAGGCGTGTGAAGGAAGTAAATAAAACACCTTCTTTGCTCTGTTTTGTGCTTCTACCTTGGCGTCTACCTCTACCAAGGCATTGTATCTCATTTTGGAGTGGGAGAAGTCAGATCTGGAGCTTGATGTTTATTTCATTTAAGTGATTTAAAATATTAAATCACTTTTTAGAAGAACTATTTAAGTGATTTAAAATATAAAGTCAATTTGACTTTATAGTGAAATAATAAATCCATTAATATTTTAAATCATAAAACCCATAACTCCTCAAAACACCATATAATCTTGTCGTCGAGGAAGTTGTAGAGCTCACTTGCTGCTAAGCGTCGTGAACCGATCCTTCCGGGCTCACGAAAACGGTCGATCAAGCTCTCTCGGAAAGTACCAGCGACCCTCCTAACCAATCCGGTTAGCCCTGAGGTCCGAGGAAATAGGCTAACACTCGCAAACAAGATCCACTTGTTGAAAGGGGGACATTACATTCTGTCCTTGATCTTGATGTGATGGAGTGGATCAAAGTTATTCCTGGACTTGTATGATATGAACGGATATTTCTGGATCTCCAATCGAGCACTCTCCGCTGCTTGCGCCGTTGGACATGATTCCTCCATATTGCCAATGAAAAAAGGAAAGGTGACAGCTGCCTTCTGTTTTGGCCTTTGAATATTTTGATACGCCTCCAACTGCCTCAGCACTTCCAGCAAAACCATTTTGTTGGTTGGGTAGATGGGCAGTCTATAAGGATTTCCTGAGAATCCTTGGATCCTGATGTAAGTGAACCTGGGATATTGGATGAACCACGATCCATATTTGCCAATCAAACTCTTGGCTTCACGGGTGAGTCTCTGATGTGTTCCGCCTTGAAGAAGCCGAGTGATGTACATCAGAAAGGCGTCATGAGCTCGTCGGAAATGTGACTTCTCTTTTAGTTGCAATTGCGGATAACAATCATATGCCTTGAGTTGTCCTTCCCCATTGCCAACCACACCTTTGCAAACCAAGCCAGGATACTTGTAATACCTTGCAAGCGAATATATGACGTACAAGCTCATGTGAAAGGTCTTGGTTTCCTCCAGGTTAACCAACTGCTCATGGAGGCTATCACTGATCATTCTGGACCAGTTAAACATCTTGACTCCGGTAATTATTTCATCAATGAAATAATACATCCAGTTTTTGAAAGGCGCACCATGAGGGTTGCCTACTATTCTATTCAGTAGCAAGACTATGTCGCCATATTCTTCTTTGAAATGTGTTCTGACTAACTTCTTCGGCATCTTCCCTGCGGTAGGTTTGGGCTTCAGCAACCAAGTCTTGTTTATGTTGGATGCACAAAGGTCTTGCTGGTTCTGGTAGAGCTTAAGTGCATCCTCCTTAGTGCGGTAGGACGTTCTATTGTAAACTGGAATTCTGAAAATTTCCTGAATGGCTGGCTCGGACAAGTATGCGAGAACTCTTCCATCATGAGCTTCTATTTTCCTTTCTCGTGCATTATAGTGCAATGCGCATTCCACCATAAGTTCCGGACACTCTTTTGCTGGTGGAAATCCAGCTGCGTGAACAATTCCATTGCGCATCATTCTTATTGCAATTGGCGTAGGCAGACGTCCATCGCTCCCGTACATTCTTTTCCTGAAGTCATCGAGGTCCACGTGGCCAAGATTGGTGTCCACAACATGCTCCCACTTAGATTTGATCTTTGACTGCATCTGCACACCCTTGCTGGCAAACTTCATCCTTACCGCTTCGAAAATAAATCTGCAAGGAAAAGGCAAAGAAAATATTTAGAATTCGAAATTTGAGTCACTTTGAAAGATATTCCAGCTAGTTGTTTAAATTAGACTTCGTGAAAAATCAAGTTGGAAAGAAAATAAATGATGAGGTTTTATGTCAAAATGAAGTAGACAAAGTAAATCTGCCTGGCTCTTTTGGACAAAGAAATGATGACAATCACAATGCAAGCTGGTAAAAATTTATTTCCTTCACTTCGCTGCAAACTCAACTTTCGTGCCTTAGACAAATTTCTTCTCACACTTTTCTTTCGAAAATCAGACGATTGTAAAAATGAGAAGTGAAATCAATTATAGAGGTGAAAAAAAATTGATCCAATTAGCAAATTTCAAATGTTTCCTTTAAATCGAGCTTTAACTTGTCTTTTACTTAGCTTTCGCGTGGCAAGTTTTATCTTCAACGATAGCATTTGGGAAAGTTTCCAAATTCAACGCCAGTTCAATAAAGCTCTTTTGTCCTTTTTCCAATTTCAATTTTTTCAAGTTTATCCTTTTGGGGTGTTGGAAAATGAATAATTAAAATAATTAAAATAATTATTTTATGTGTTATTTCCAACCCGTTCGTTTTATGGCAAATTATTTTTTTGTCTAAGGCAATTTTGATTTTCAAAATTTTTTATTTGCCTTAGGCGAATTTTCTTTTCTTCCAATTTACTTTGCCATAACTTTTATCGTCCAAAATTATTTTTCCGTAATTCCTTTCGTCCAAAATTATTTTGTCGTAATTTCTTTCGTCCAAAATTATTTGGCCATGATTTTTATCGTCCAAAGTCTCTGGCAAAATTTATTTCATCTTCCTAAATCATCTGGCATGATTTTCTTTAGACCATTTGATGTTTGGACTTAGGCGAATTTTCTTTCTTTTCAAGCATGGCGAATTTTCAAAGTGCCAAGCATATATTTTTTTATTTGCCAATGTTCATACTTAGGCAAAATTTTAATTTTCTCACTTCTCTAGACATGGCAGACTTTGTCTTATGGCTGGCCATTGGAGGGCGGACTTTGTTTAATCTCAAGCCACTTCCTTAGAGCGGACTGACTTCATTCTCATGCCATTGCATAATTTGTCCAAGGGTGGACTTCATCACTTTTCATGCCACTTTGACTTTTGGCTTGGGGCGGACTTTATCTCTTAGCATGCCATTCATCTTTTTAACCAAGGCGGACTTCACTAATTGTCTTGCCATTTAAACATGTGGCTGGGCGGAGTTTGCTCATAGTCAAGCCATTTTCATTGTCTGGCTGAAGCTTTCTGACATTAATTTCCTCTTTCTCCTTGCTGGTTGGACCTCCATGAATCCAAACTTAGGCGAATTTCCATGATTACTCAGATTTTATCCATGATCCCTTCAGATTTCTTGATGAATCTCTCAGATTTTTATCAATTTTTTGATGATTTCATGACTGATTTTTCATTTTATTCACCATTTTTCTGTGATTTTTGAACGATTTTTCCAGATTTTTTAAATTTTTCTGTGATTTTCGAGAATTTCACCATGAATTCAAAAATTTTCAAATCGATTTTCTGAGAGTTCTGTTGATCTTTTCGAACTTCCAAGTGGATTTTCAAAACTCGAGACCTTTCCAAATATAGAAACTTTCTAAAAATAGAAATTTTCCTAAATAGCAACTTTCTAAAAATAGACCCTAAAAAATAGGGATCTCAGAATTGCCCAAAAGTGCCAAAAAAGTAGGTCCTAAAAAATAGGGGGCCAGAGTGAAAAACCCTAAAAATTGGGAGGTGTCGGAATTGACTGAAATGACAGTCGATCTTCATCTCCCAGGCCTCCTAAGCATGATGGTGATGTTTGCACAGTGATCTAGGCTAGAACTCATTTGCTTGACTCGGGTAACCATTCAAAATTCAGACTCAAATCCCCCAAACGGAGACTAGACGAAAACCAAGACACAACGACAAAACCCTAAAAAGCAAATAATGAGGGTCCCCATTTGCAATGGGGCGAGGTGTGAATTAGGTCACAACACTACACAAAGCAAGTGCAATCTTCTAGGATTTATGCTTAAGATTTCTTTACCATGAATGATACCATCAAGAGAACAATACTATTCAAAGCAAGCATTAAAGGATCCATATTATAAGCTCAGTCTAACTTTACGCATTGAATGAATTTCATCCATCCAAAAAAAGTATGAGCGAAGGTTCCACCAATCTATACTATCAATCTATCATTCATCTAAGATGCATTCAAATCAAATACTACTTTAATCTACTCTATATGGAAGAAAATATGGAACCATGCAACCACTTGACAATAGAAGGATTCAAAGCAACTCATGCAATATGAACTTTTATTCTCAAAGCAGTCTTAAGCAACAATTTCATAAGTCTCTCCCCTTAATGAAATGGGAAAACAAGAGTTTATATAGAGTTTCAGAACTGAAATAAACAGCCAAGATTAATTCAAGATCAATGGCAGAGATTAAAAGACAGTAACATCAAGCTAATTATTTGTTTGACAGAAAAGCATGTGCTAGGGAATTCAAGGTTGGTGATCTAGTTCTGATGTGGAATGTAAGGGCTCAAGACACAGGTAAACATGGAAAATTTGATCCTTTGGGGTTGGGTCCTTATGCTGTCATTAACACTAATGGGGAAAATTCTTATTTTTTGAAGAATTTCAGGAGTTGCCAGTGCATGGACAATTCCTGAAGCATTACTTCTCTTGAGCTTTACTTGCTTTTCCATGCACATTAGTTTAGGATTTTCCTTTGTTTGGTCTTGTGCAATTGTGATTGCTGGTAGCTCATGGCGAAATGTTTTTCCTTTTTAGTTTGGTGTGTCTATGTTTGTGTGGTCTATGTCCCAAAGTTTTTTGAATCCTCACCATGCTTCGTTGAAGCATGTGTTCCCGAACGAGAACCGCTGTTAGGCCTTGCAAGTTTCCATGCCCCCATTTCATTTCCCATCATGTATAAACAATTGGAGAGAATTTACATGGTTTTGTTATGTATAGGATGTCCCCTTAGTCATTGAATTCAGTCATTTGTTCGGACCTAGGTGCCCAAGTAAAAAAAAAATGATTAAGGGGATAACCTGATGCTTCCACTTTGTAGAAAGCCCAAATGGGTACCTGTATTTTAAATTTGGTGAAGAATGGGAAACATTTGAAGAAGTTATGCCCTTGCGGGTTTTCTTCTTCTATTCGGATGGGTGGTGTTTCCTCGCAAGTGCATTTGATTTCAAAAAAATCGTCTAAGTGATGTCTTTGTGGGAATATGAGGTCTAACTTCTCGCATCCATACTTGATGACATCATGTTGACATCATTGTGAGACTTTTCATTTGAATCGGACATTTTGTGAGTTTTATGAAGTTGTCTAGTTCACATGGATTTTTTTGCAAAAGTTTAGATGCATGTTGATAGCCTGCAAAGTGCTGATGAAATCTAACATCTTACATCCATACTAGATGATGTCATGTTGATGTCGATGTCGAAACTTTTCATCCAAACGAAACATTTTGTAAGTTGTTGGGTTCACATGATTTTCCTTGCGAGGTGCAGATGGACGGGGAATCCTCACAAAGTGTAGATGGAAGCCAAATCCCCACAAGCATCCAGTGAAGCCATGTTTGACTAAGGGTAGATTTTGCGGGCGGATGGCTTTGAACTTTCCACATGTTCCAACCGGTTCAAAGTGAACCTTTTGCAATGTCCAATTGGATGTTGCTTTTCTATAGTGTTTTGATAGCATCCAAGTTTCCGCTTGTCTGGATGGGTGCT